>JAAGAY010144111.1:0-22617 GCA_011801015.1 Ardeotis arabs
AAGACCGCTATCAGGTCTCCCCGGAGCCTCCTCTTCTCCAGGCTGAACAGCCCCAACTCTCTCAGCCTTTCTTCATAGGAGAGGTGCTCCAGCCCTCTTATCATCTTCATGGCCCTCCTCTGGACCTTCTCCAGCTGGTCCATGTCCTTCTTATGTTGGGGGCTCCAGAACTGGACACAGTACTCCAGGTGGGGTCTCACCAGGGCAGAGTGGGAGAATCACATCCCTCGACCTGCTGGCCACGCTCCTCTTGATGCAGCCCAGGATGCAGTTGGCCTTCTGGGTCGCAAGGGCGCATTGCCAGCTCATGTTGAGCTTCTCGTCCACCAGCACTCCCAAGTCCTTCTCCTCAGGGCTGCTCTCCATCCATTCTCCACCCAGCCTGTATTTGTGCCTGGGATTGCCACAACTTATGTGCAGGACCTTGCACTTGGCCTGATCTCACTCAAACTGTCCTCTCCTTGCCTTTCTCAGGGTTTCCACATGGCCCTCTGTCCAAAAATTAGGCTGCTTAGTTGGCCAGATCAGTGACAGTCAGTCATAGCATAGCCATCAACAGACAAACTTCAAGCAGATATACTTCAAGCAGAGCACTGGTAGAAATTGAAACAGATTATTTGATACAAATACTTGAGACGATCAGATGCCAGAGGTCTTACTTGTAAGGAAGCTCTTTTTATAGAGGGAGACAGGATTTTATTTCTCACAGTTTTTTCCATTGAGAAAGATACCTGTTTGCTTTTTCATGTTTGCTGAACAGTTAATTTATACCACCACAGAATATGTTTCTGAGATTTATTGCTATTAATTGTTCATTGAGAAAAATGTAGAATCAATGTTTGTAAAGCAGCTGCGCAGGCTTATAAGAAGAAAATTATCTTGTTTTCTCTGTCTCGTCTGTCCAATTCAGAAAGAGGCTTGGGCCATGGACTGGCAATTTGGTTTTGACTGTATGTTCAGTGGTTTTGAACAGTTCTCAGCAGAGATATTTTTCAGTACATAGGTGAGGAGATTTTGCCAACATTTGATCTAGCTGCAAAGGTGGTCAATGCAGATACACACTGAGTAACTGGAACATCAGTGGCCTGGTTCAGCATAGTGCAGAGATTTTGAGAAGCAAGTAACAAAAGACTTAAAAATACGCCTAGAAAAACTGCAAAGAGTCCACAGCAGAAGAGTGCTGAGTAGAAAGTCCCTACCCTGCCTATTTATGGCTTCTTTTTATCCTGAATTCTGACTTTCAGCTAAAATGCAAAACTGATAAAATTCACCAGGACAAAGGCATGGGTGGTTTTGATGAATGCTATCAGAGATACATACACAAAAAAAAAAAAAATTAAAAAAAAAAAGAGACGATATGTCTTCTACATGCTGTAATAAAGCATAACAGACAGATTTAGCCCAAATGAACCTAAGCAGAGCTAGCTCTGGAAGTGTAGATTGCCCCTGTGTTAGCCTAGAATTGTGCTTGAGCTAATCAGCCTCATGGAGAGTAGAGGTCTTCTCATACAGACAGAGTATGTTTCAGCAGGAGTTGGCATCTCCACCTGGCACTGTGCTACATGATTCAGGTGTAGCTGTTCACTTCCATGTGACCGAGGTTTCTCAACTTGACCCTCAGCCATGCAGCGAGGACATGCCGCGACCTGCCTGCTCCGCCATTTCCAGAAGAAGAGACGTGCACACCGAGCAGAGCCCACTCAGACCACCCCGGTGTCACTGGGATCCAGGTGCTCCAGCGTGTTTTTGCTTTAACTCTTGTCCTTGTCACTGGGAGCCTTCAGGTGATTAAATAACATGCGGCAGAACCTCCAGGAACGACCAGCCCATCTGTAAGTTAGTGATTGTGAGGACAAGACACACTTCATCTCTCCCCATGCACCCACGTAAATTAGCTAAAGTGCCTCTGAAGCTATTGTACACAGCTTTGCTTTTTCTAATAACTTTCTAATAACTTTTTATGGCTTTTATAATTTGTAAGCAGAAATCCCATTTCATAAAATAAATCTCTCACAAACATAAGTACTTTACGCTATGTACATTAGAACTACTTCATGCTACTACCAAAACCCCCATCTCCACTTTTGGATCATGGTTTTGCCTTCCTGTCCAAGCATAGCTACTCATGCCTGCTGGAAATGGTGGACAAATGGCTACATCTGACAATCTTAGAAGGAATTCAACCTTGCAATTAACTACCATGAGAGCTAATGGAGAAGAGGTGATACCAGTTTTCACAGATCACATTCAACAGATTTATCATTGTCCCAATTGTGCTTACGAGACTCCCTGTATCTATTACCATTCCAGATCCAGAGGAGTGTTTCTCAGGTCTTCCCCTTCTCTAATTCTTGCAATCTACCTGTATGGGAAGAAGGGAACAGATCAAGCACAGAATATGTGTCTCTTTCCCTTATTCTTGTCGTAGTTCAGCCCTGATCGGGACCAGACTAGGCAGTCTCTCTCTCACTCCCTCCACCCTCCGAGAGAATAGGGGGAGATAATAGAAGAAAAACGGCTCGAGGTTTGAGATAAGGACAGGGAGAAATCCTTAAAGTTACCATCACGGGCAAAAACAGACTCGACTTGGGGAAAACTATTCATTTATTACTAAAAACAGCAGGATAATGAGACAGAGAACAAGATAAACCTCCTCCCCACCCCTCCTTCTTCCTGAGCTTAACATTATCTCTACTACCTTCCCCGCCCCGAGCAGCACAGGGGGGAAGAGGGAATGGGGGTTGCCGTCAGTTCATCACGCCTTGTTTCACGCCACTTCTTCATGGTTGGGGGAAGAACTCACATTCCTCCCCTGCTCCGTGTGGGGTCCCTCCCACGGGCCACAGTCCTTCGTGAAACTGCTCTGGCGTGGGTCATCTCTTCCACGGGGTGCAGTCCCTCCAGAACAGCTGCCCCAGCGGGCCCTCCATGGGCCACAGCCACCTTCAGGCATCCACCTCCCCTGGTGTGGGGTCCTTCACGGGCTCCAGGTGGATCTCTGCTCCTCTGTGGACCTCCATGGGCTGCAGGTGGATCTCTGCTCCTCCATGGTCCTCCATGGGCTGCAGGGGAATCTTGCTCCACCATGGTCGTCACCACCGGCTGCAGGGGAATCTTGGCCAGGAGCCGCATTACTCCTCCCCCTCCTTCTGAACTGACCTTGGCGTCTGCAGCTGTTTCTCTCACAAGAAAAGTTCTTCACAACAGGCTGGCAGACACCTCTCAGAATCTCTTCACATCATCCATCTCATCTCCTCTCCGCTTCTTGCAGCCAGGCCGGGCTGAGTTGGGCCCAGTCGGCCGCCTGGCGAGAGGACAGAGGGAGAGGCTTGCAAGGCCCACGAGGCCTGCGCCTCCCCCTCTGCACCTCTGCCCCCACTCAGCTTCTTCACAACTTCTCTTTTTTTTCTGTTTTCCCCCTCTTAAATACATTATTGCAGAGGCATTATCACGAAACATTCTGCTACCAATTGACTCGGCCTTGGCCAGCAGTGGTTCCGCCCTAGGCCCAGCCAAGTCCACTGAGCAAAGGGGAGCAACTTCTAGCAGTTTCCTACAGAAGCTAACACCTTAGGCCCCCCCTCACTAAACAAAACCACAACAATTCTACACAGAAGTGAATGTGCAGACATTTCACAGAGAGTTGGAGGAAATGTCAAGTTCTCCTTTTTCCCAACGGACACCATGGGAGGAGCAACCTGAGGTGGTTCTGATGTCCAGAAGTGAGCCATGCCAGGACAGCAGAGGTAACACATGAGGTGCCCTGCCAAGAGAGGTACCTTGCAGACAGACAGAGTGAACACACATCCAGCTTCCTAACTCCCAGAGAACAGAGGACAGAAAAGTTGATGTGACCAATGCAAGAAAGGACACAGGCTCTCAGGACAGGGGAAGCTGGAAATTCGTGACTTCAGTCAGGAGGAGGAAGGCTTCATTCTCACATCCACTTGCAAAAGAAGAGGAACAAGTCTTTCTGGGGAGAAGCTCAGGGCTAGACATCTCTCTCTTCAGATTAGGACCAACACTACCAGAATAATTTTTCAAGTGTTATTGACCAGTGACTTCCTTCTGTAGGAAGGAGGAGCACCCGTGTGCCAGCCAGATCTATCATCCTGACACATTCGGTGCTGGAGCAGCTTTTCTTGGATCCCAGATCCGTGATACTACAGAGAGATTGTCAAGTCCCAGGCAAATGCCTGGCTGCTCCTCTTGGTTGCTTGTCCACATGGGTACCAGTGATACAGACACAGAAACCCCTGAGCAGATTAAAGGTGACCATAAAACCTCAGCGGGAAGAATTAGGTGACTGGGGACCCAAATGGTGTTCTTGTTACTCCATACAGTCACAGGGGGAGGCCCAGCAAGGAGCAGACACAACTGGCAAACCAGTGTCTGACTGCACAGCTGGGGTCACTAGCAAGGATTCAGCTTGCTTCACCGTGTTGTCTGACTATAAGCAAGGACTGCTGACAAAAGAGGGGACCCATCGGACCACGAGAGAGAGAGAAGAACTTTGTGGCCATGTTTGTTCTACTGGTGAGATCTTTAAACTAGACTCACCAGGGGATAGACACTGAAGTCCGGAGATGAAAAGGGAGCTGCAAACAGAGGAGATACGCAAGGGAGAAGGCCCTGCAGAGGAACTTTTCCATTCCTGCTCAGAGGACAAGTTCATCCAGAAGCTTTCTTCTACTGCTTGTACAGAGCTCATGTGCAAAGCCTGGGCAACAGAAGGACCCACAGGTCCACACACAGTGGCAGGGCTACAACAGGACTGGGATCGTGGTGACATGGTGGAATGCTGCGTACACAATTGGAGCAAGGTTCTGGATGAGTACAGGCTGATCAGGAAAGGCAGGCAGGGAAGAAGAAGGGAAGCAGTCATGCTTTATGCTAAGAAGCTCTTTCACAGTGTAGATCTCCAGTGTTTCATACTGCAAGTATGAAATCACTTCCATAATGGAAATATGAAATCACTTCCTTAATAGAAATATGAAGTCACTTCCATACATGGAAGTGAGCATCTAGCTCAGGATCTCACAGAGGAAAAGCACAGGGAAGGAACACTGAAGTGGGATCTCTTGCTATTTCCTTTAGAAACCAAACAGCTGCCCTGGGCACCTTTCCCCTTCACGCCAGACCTCCAGGGGATCCTGCCTGGCGATCCCTGAACAAGCACCCATTTTCTCCCCCAAAGCCTGGAGTCCCAACTCTGCTGCTCACCTTCCAGCCTTCCTCTGGACCCCGACCTCCAGCATCTCCTGGCTGTTGCAGGTCAGGTTGTCCTAGGCGAGCAGAGGTGCCACCAGCTCTTCCCTGCTTGTGAGCAGCAACTCAGGCTGGCAAAGAGGCCAAGGGACACGGTAACAACAGCCTACTTGGAGGTCAATTACAGACATGATGGAGCAAATCCCACTTAGGAGCAGGAGGCTGGGGTAGGGGGGCCACAAGCGCTTCTTTCCATCCCACACTTCTGTGACTCTCTGATTCCTCTCCCCTTCTTTGTTTTCCTGGCTGGGAACCTAAGGTCCTAGGTCTTTTAAATATCTCCAGGGATGGTGACTCCACCACTTCCTTGGGCAGCCTCTTCCAACGCTTGACCACTATTTCAGTAAATAAATGTTTCCTAATATCCAATCTAAACCTCCCCTGCTGCAACTTGAGGCCATTTCCTCTTGTCTTGTTACCTGGGAGAGGAGACCAACACCCACCTCACTACAACCTCCCTTCAGGTAGTTGTAGAGAGGAATGAGATCTCCCCTTAGCCTTCTTTTCTCCAGGCTAAACAATCCCAGTTGCCTCAGCTGCTTTTCATAAGACTTGTTCTCTAGACCAGCTTTGTTGCTCTTCTTTGGACACATATTAACAGTATAGGAATAAATGAAAAGTAAATAAACAAAGCAAATTTTTTTTTCTTTGATCACAAAAAAAACCCAAACATCTACTACAACAGAAATTAAAAACTTAACCTGCAGGTAAAAAGGGGATTCCTGTCATGGAAAAGATCATAATTTTTTCTTTCAAACTAAATTGAGCTCTAAAGCCAGCAGTTATCACAAAATACTCCCTCCTTCAAAAAATTACTTTGTACAACTCCAAATTTTCAGCTCAGTAAACATCTTTTTGAACCTCTTTTCTGTAGAAAAACAGTGTATTTTGAAGTGATAATTTTTTCACTCCAAAAAAAATTTTCTCCAAAAATAACTCCAAACAGCACTCCACTGAAATGTGTATCAATTTAAAATGTACATTTCACTAGCTTACTCTTCCTTCTAGAGACAGCTGTTCAACAAATGTTTTTGAACAGCTCTCATGTAATCTAGATGGGGAGCTATGAGGAAATATGTCTCGTCTTTATGTTACAATCAGGACAGTTTAATTGTTAGAAAGCTTTAGCTACAACGTGTATGTCATCTCCATCAGGAGACAGAAGTTGAAGTATCCTACCCTCCCTGTTTTATGTGGTCACTAAACCAACATAAAAGTGGCCAAATTCAATTAGCAGAGACAGATCTTGTGCAAGATGATAAAGCTCATGCACAGAGCTCTTCTTTCCCAAATGCACTCAGAATCTACAGCCTAATCTTTTAAAATATATAAGTGTATGGCTGCTAAATGCAGTAGTAACCACTTGCAAGAGTAAATCTGCTTCTTTAATGCTCATCTTCCTCTTTTGTGTCAATAGAGAAGAGTAGGAGTGGAGTGTATATCTCCTCAAGGAGAGTAATCTTTTTAAATAAAGTTCACCAAGACTTGTACAGGACTACAATTGAAAGATATTTTAAAATAATATTTATTTTGCACCTTCTCTTCATGATCTGTTAGTCGTGCACTACACTCTGGGATCAAAAGGCAATATAAGCAGAAAGATTTACCACAGTCCTTCCACCTCACTGAAAGATATCTGTCTGTCTCTTTTATTTTCCAGCCATTACCATTTCAGCAGAGTGCCTTTATGGGATAATCAAAAGAAAACATCCCAGAAATTTCTGACATAGCTTCTTTTTTTTTTCTCTTCCATCTCAAACAAGGGCCAGGCGCACACTCTGAGTCTGCCTCATAGTGAGGGGCTTTTCAGTTATTTAATTACAATTTTTAATTAATGTGAGAAAGCTTAACTGATCCTAAATAGTGGTAGCGGTTGACAAATTACAAGAGCATGGCATGCCCACAGAAAAGATAATGCTGCGAGGAAAGCACAGACAATCAACACCAGTTTGTAATCAGTTACATTTCAAAGAAATAGTTTTTCCAAGTGTCTTTGTGCATGTGGGATTACTATGGCCTTTGAAGTTTAAATCATTTTTAAGATCTGGCTAGGGGCAAATTAGATAAGAAGGTGGCTGTGCAATTAATTTAATATTTTGGAAAGCTCGTATGGTTATAAGATCCAAATACTTATCCTGATAAAATGCTGCCAACACTTTAAAGGGGTGTACTGACTTTTTTTTTACCTATAAATTTTGTTGCTGACAGATTTGGTAGGTGCGTGATTCAGTGCTTAGCACTGGTAACATGATTCATCCAGGTTTCTGAGCAGTTGTCCAAGATGAAGGCTCCAGTGAAGACTCGAGCTCTGTGAGTTGACTTCCACAGGACTTGGCCACCCTCGCAAGTACAGCTTGGAGAGCCTTGCTGAGCCGAGGCTCAGTGCTGTTTCCCACCTCAGCCCACTGAAACAGGGACCAAGGATATTTGCTTGAGGTGATGCCAGACCTATCGAGTCCACCCATGATCACAGGACTCATTTCTGTACTCCCCCTCATACCCACCGCAGCCGGGGCCTCTGAGCAGCTGTGCCTGGTGCCTGGCTTCCCTGGGCAGGGGGGGCTGCACTGCAGACGGGGACAAGCGCCACTCACAGACAGATGCTCCAGCCTCTCCCACGGCACATGGTTTCCCTGTGCCATCTTCATCACATTGTCTGGCACGCTCATCACATGCCTTCATCACCTGGTTAAATGCCCGCTCCCATCACTGAGCCCCGTGCGGGATTCCTGCGCAGGACTTCGCCAACTCAAGGGGTCTGTTGTGATGGACTGTCAGATCCTGTCTCTGCGTCTCCTTTGGGATTATGTGGGTTTGGACTGTCAATCACTCTCACTGACAAAGAAATCAATTCTCTCCACGGAGCCAAATGGTTTTGTAAAATGCCTTCTGAATCATATCAACCAGATGCCTTTATAAAGCTGTGTTTGTGACCAAGACGTGATAAAAGAAAGGGAGTTGCAAACTAAAGTACCTCTTAATCTTCAAACCTCTTGAAAAGTCAGCTAACTCTATGGAGCAATGGTAGGCAACTGAAAAGGGGGTGTTGTGTGAACCTGAATATGTAAATCTTCATTTCAGTGAAAAACTAACAAAAGTAGTTTCCTTTCTAAGGGGGAAAAAAAAGTCTCATCTGTGTTTGCAAGAGGAAAGAGTCAAAGCTTTGTGCAGACTCCTTTCACACAACTTTCGGGAGCTGAGCCCCATTTGTTTAAGCAGTAAGCGTTCAAAGTGATTCACTCCAAAAGAAGTTAGATACCTGTGTTCTTTTGAAAATCCTATTATGTGATAGTTTGTCTCTTCAGATGCCTGAATATTTTTAGAAGTCTGCCCTGGT
Source organism: Ardeotis arabs (assembly GCA_011801015.1). Lineage (NCBI taxonomy): Eukaryota > Metazoa > Chordata > Aves > Otidiformes > Otididae > Ardeotis > Ardeotis arabs. The sequence continues at coordinate 8,606 of JAAGAY010144111.1, forward strand.
TTGCCTGTCGTGTACACACAGTTAGCGTGAGGCATTATTTCATTTTCTAGACCTGGAAATGGAGGCACACAGACATTGGATCCTTTACCCAAGGAAGCACATGGGAACGGTCCTAGTGGATTAAAGCAAAGAGCCACTCAGCCCAAGAGACTGTCCTGGACGGTGTCAGCAATGGAGACTTAGGACAAGGCTGTGAATAACGTGTCTTGAGTGGTATTTCCCCTGTTTTGCCTTCACAGCTCCTACCAGCTGTTAGCATCGGGACTTTTTGAGACAGAGGTGCATCCAGCAGACCATGTTCAATAGCCATCAACAGAGAAGTGAGCTATCGGCTGAGAATGGATCAGATCCAAATTTTTAGCTTCCTACCTTGTAGGCTGGATCCTTGTAAAGGATGTCTGAGGCCTGGAGTTAAGTTCACCTTAAGACTGAAATCTCCTGAAGATGAAAGCATGAAACAATTCTGCCCTGAGAACTGGGAGACTGAACTCTGCCTGGCTTCAGGGACACAGTTTTGACATCGACTGTCTCACAGAATTTAAATTTTCCATCTGGAACCTGGATCTACCAAGGTGAACAGAAGTGTTACAACACCCCACAGAGCCAGCTGTGCAGTTAAGTTTGATATCTATGAGACAGAGCAGTGTGAATCACTTATCACCATAATTACATTCAACGTGCTCCATAAGAGGAATCAGTGAGAGCTTTCAAGAGCACTTCAAGGTTTCCTTTGCTGCAGTATCTGTTGCAGAGCACTGCATTTTCCCTTGTAATGTACTGCTTCAGAATGAATCCCAAAAATTATTAAGCTATTGTGGTATTATAATTTTAATAAATATTTTCCTTGTTGTTTACAAATTTCCCTAGTACTCTATGCAAGCAAAGCAAGGAAGGAGTTGCTGCAGGAAGGAATTGCCGCAAGCAGTGTCATAGAATCATAGAATCATAGAACGGTTTGGGTTGGAAGGGACCTTTAAAGGCCATCTAGTCCAACCCCCCCTGCAAGGAGCAGGGACATCTCCAACCAGATCAGGTTGCTCAGAGCCCCGTCCAACCTGGCCTTGTATGTTTCCAGGGATGGGGCATCCACCACCTCTCTGGGCAACCTGTGCCAGTGTTCCACCACCCTCAGTGTAAAAAAATTTTTCCTTATATCCAGTCTGAATCTACCTCATACTATTTTAAAACCATTACCCCTCATCCTATTGCAACAGGCCCTACTGAAGGATTTCTCCTCATCTTTCCTGTAGGCCCCCTTTAGGTACTGGAAGACTGCTATAAGGTCTCCCTGGAGCCTCCTCTTCTCCAGGCTGAACAGCCCCAACTCTCTCAGCCTGTCTTCATAGGAGAGGTGCTCCAGCCCTCTGATCATCTTCACGGCCTCCTCTGGACTCGCTGCAACTGGTCCATGTCCTTATGTTGGGGGCTCCAGAGCTGGATGCAGTACTCCAGGTGGGGTCTCACCAGAGCAAAGTAGAGAGGGAGAATCACCTCCCTCGACCTGCTGGCCACGCTGCTTTTGATGCAGCCCAACTAAGAATTTGTGTCAACTGACAACTAAGAGCTGAAAGAATCAACTAATTCACCTGCTGGGCATCACTCATTCATCAGGGTGGCTTTCATTTACCTAAAACACTCACTAGTGATTGACAGTACTTTACTTGCCCACTAAAAGAAAAAGCACATTTCTGAGAAATTAGCTGTATTACATCTTGTGGGACATTTGTGGCAGCGGGAGAGGTAGGTTTTGCAGCTCGTTCCAAGAAAACTAATGCCTTTGCTTAAAGAAAAAAGTCAGAAAAGCACAAGGGGAGAAACAGAGGACAAGTGGGAATGACACTGCAGCAGCACAGTTCCTTGGAAGCTGGACAAAGTTACAGGAGCATCTCTGGTTTAGCAAGTCAATACTGCAAAGTGCTAAGCATCTCCACTCCTGCTGCAGTTAAAGGACACCCAAAATCCTGAAGGAGGAGAAATATTTCTAAACTAAAAAATCTTTTACTCAGCTCTTTCTTTTTGTTGAAGCAAAAAATCACTGAGTTCAAAATCAGTGAAAAGCTGATCCAACAGCTTATGCAAGTGAGTTTCTTGCCAAAAGAAGGAGTGCTGGAACAAATGAATAACTTAAGGAAAAATGGGAATACAGTGGTAGCATCTAAAATGATTTAACAACGTGTCTGAGCCCATTAAAAATATTATTTTTTTCACTAGAGAACTGAAACATGTATTTATATTTAAAAATAAAAAGCAAAACCTAAATGTCATCTTGGCAATTATTAAGCAGTTACATTTATTTCAAAAGGACCAAAAAATATTTAAAGGTTATGTTTATAAAGCACAACGCAGTACCATGTAAAGACGCCCAGACTAGCCCTTGACATTGGATGTTGGAGAAGGGTATTGCCGAGCGAGCAAGGAGACTATGGATGCAAATACAACCTGCTGCTGCCTTGGAAGGGTAGTGAACCACAGCAGGGTCATGCTCTGACCAGGGACCAGGTCCCTTCTAGAATCAGAATCAGCCTGCAGAGAGCTGGTGTGAAAATTTCTGGATCACACTGCCCTTTGCTATGTAATGCCAAAGGAGGCTACGTTTGCCTAGACATTTTATCTAAACCTCATTCTGGTTTATAGAGGTTTTCAAGCAGCCTCCTAGTCACTGTGTTTGGTTTTCTCTCATTGCCATTATATTCCTCTGCATACTTTATTCAACATTGAAGGGGAACAAGCTCATAAAAGGCAACTGATGTCTGTCCAGGCTAAAAAACTTGGAGTACTTAAAAAACAAATAGAAAAAGTATCAAGTGAATGTATTTACACTCTTGTGACAATCTGCACTGCTCAAAAAATCTACTTGCAGTCCACTTGGGAACACTGGCCAGGACGCCAACTCCATTTTAGCTATGCAGACCTTCACCTTGACAGACATCCTTTCATCCCCATCTTCAATGTAAGTTCCCAAGAGCTGCTAGCACAAACCTAAAAATAGAAAGTCACTTAGTGAACTGGCTCCTTGATAAAAACATAAACATCTCAGTCAACACAACAGGAGGAGATTGATTTGACCGACCATTTTGCAGCTCTCCTTGGCAACGAAGCTACCTGGCCGAGGTCCCCATCCCTTAGGGAGCCCGAGCAGGGTGTCATGTGCCAGTCACGTGGCACTGTGATCCGATGGAAGATGCTTGGGAGCAAAAGAAGAGTTTGATAGAGAAAAGACTGTTGAAATTAAGCTGCTTTAGACAAGGGACAATACAAGAGGTGGATGAGCTAAGGCAGAACAACAAAAAGATGAATTTGACACGCATGTGTATATTTTTTAAAATACATTTTTAACAATATTTCTATGAAAGAGAGCCATCATTTTTCAATGCACTCTAAAACTGGTCTTTGCACAGGTATTTGCCCTTTCTTGCTCCTTCTCCAGAGAGGTGTTGCCTCAGTTATCTTTCTTCTGACATCCTAACAAGCAAAAAGACTGTTTTCTATAATCTCATCTCTTTCTCTATTATGCCTCCACTTTCCTCAGCCCCAAAAATAAAGTCCCAAGATACCTTGGTTAGAGGCTGGAGGAGGAGCAAAGATCATTTTGAGACTCAAGGCTGATTCTCCTGATGTGACCAACATATTTCCCCTCCTGCTGGTCCTAAGGTCCTCTGAAAGCCACTATGCAGGTGAAGAAAACCTCACCAAGAACCTCCCCATGCAGTAGCCCTACCTCCTTTTCCCAGGCATAACTACAGGCAAATAGCTAACATCTAGCCACAAATTTCTGCTAGCATCCAACTTCAAGATATTTGAAAAACAGAAAGAAGTTATTTGGACAGATTTGATTTCTACAATAAAGAAAAAAAATCATTTATCTAGATGAACAGGATTTACCTTATTCTCTCTGACCAAAAGCTAGCTTATTCACTGTCTCCAAAGAATAAGGATATACTACCTTTTGGAAGAATTGTTGAAATACTGCTCAGGCATATCTCCAGCTTCTTCCTTTTCTCTCTTTTCACAGTTAACCTTGCTCATAACTGGCAATACTAATTTCCCCTTTGGAGGCGGCAGTTAGTGTAGTTGCTGGAAAAAATGAAAACAGCACCGGAAAGAATGGCTTAAGGAGCCAACAACATTGCAAGTCACAGATATGACAGAAAGGTAGACAAGTCATGCTTTTAGGAGGACACTGAAAAAACAGTGAGTTTTCATGAATTGTGGAAAACAGCTACTTACCTGCCAGCTGAAGACGTGTTGTATGATAGGAAGTAATCGATAATAATGTGCCAGATGTGTTTTTCCTCCAAGTCATATTTTCTTTTGTGCACTTTCCTTCTGTTTGCAGCGGTGTGCAGACTGCTACAGGCTACTTGAATGTTTTCTTCTTGCATCTTCCTATTTCCACAAGATCATTTCAGCGGAGGCATTTCCACTCTCCACAAAAGGAACTGTTCCTGTTCGTATCAGGCAAAACAGATGGAGAAAACAAACCATTAATTTATGACTTAGAAGATACGTTTTTATGAAAGGACTTTGTAACACCCTACACTTCTTTTTTAATTTGATTTTTCATTACATTTATGAGCAGATAGGGAACTAAAATTAGAAACAGGAGATTCCTCACAGCAGCAGCGTGCTGTCCTCAATCCTCAGGCTGCAATTACAGATCCTCTTCTGCCAGTAGCAGCCCCAGGTAAAGCTGTTCCTCATACTCTCAGCACTCTGATGCCAGTGGGTGTAAGGGATCAGGACTGTCTGGTAAGGAAGGAGGGATGGGGATGGGTATTAGGGCATTTGGGGACAGCAGCACCTTTACTGAGCTGAGCAGCAGCAGAGCCACTTGCCTGGCTGCAGCCTTGGCCAGCAGGGATCAGCCTGGTCCGGAAATCCCATCTCTTCTTTGGTTCAGGATGGCATCTGACAGCAGGTGACCTTTTCTTCCTCGTGCTCTTCTGCCAGCCTGGATGGAGGAGAGGCACTAGTTTTATTAGCCTGATGAAAACAGGCCTGACTGTTTCCAGCATTTGGCAACACTTGGGAAGGGAGCCAGGATTTCCACCCTCCTGTGCACTGGCTGTGTTCAGTGCTTTGGACGGATAGACTGCAGTGTCCTGCACACCAGTGTTGTACCCTCTTGCAAGCAGGGGCCTGGGAGTGAGCATTTGGGGTGGCTGCCCCAAATGAGCATTTGGCTGTGACAGGGGTCCTCTCAGCCTGCAACAGCTCCGCAGGCCAGAATTGCTCCCTTGCAAATAGCCCGGATCTTACCCTTGCAAGACTTCCCAACAGCCAGAGGAGGAAAGGCCTGATCCGAAATATTGCCTGTCGTGTTTTAACAAGGCGGTGAGCTTCTCCCTCTCCACCGTTGAATAATTCCCATAGCAAAAGAAAGTGTGTGCTCTCTCTCTCTGGTCCCACAACTCCTCTAATAGCTTCACAGAGCAAGTGATTTGTGTATCTCCAAGTGCTTTGGATAGCCCTTCTTGGTCTTTTTATGCGCCTCTGCGCATCACAGTTATTAATCACCCAGTTCATTGATAATGCTGTCATAGAGACAAGGGTATGAAAGTACGCATGCTTTGGAAACTGGATGTGATTATTGGTTTTGTTTGTAAAACTCCTCAGATTGTGGGAACAGCGACAGCCTCTAAGAGGGCAATTTAATTTTTTAAAGTCAGATGAAGCAACTGCTGCTTTTAGTTAATTGCCAACTCTATTTTTCAGCACTAAGCAGAAAACAAATTCTATTCTATTCCCCATAATGAGCCAATTCCAATTAGGGTAATTACCATGGGATAATTGTAGACTACCTATGGTTAATTAGGGCTCCACTGTGTTTACAACACTCCAGGGCTGTAAATATTTTATGATAACCACAGCTTCTTACATCGTTACCACTTAATTTAATATATTACATCATTGTTATTGAGAGAGTGGGAGAGAAAAGAGGCAAAACCTTGAAACACCATGGCAAAAGCGGCAACAGGCTCTTTCCCCAGTAGGCAACCATCCTGCCTGATAATGTCATTCTGCTGAAAGATTCCCTTTTTTAGGTCATCTTGTGTTCACTCAGCAGAAAAAACAAGTGCACCATCATCAACACTGAGCTTTGAACTTCTCTGAGCCTGATGGCGAGAAAAAAAGCAAAGGGACCTGGGAGATGGTGCTGGGCTCAGTCCTGCCTGCACATCCCTTTGTCTCTGGGGAACCATGCCGGTGGGACAGCAGGCACCTGCGTCGTCACTCCATTGAAAAACATTGCCGAACAAATAATCTTATGGAGATGAAACAGAGAAAGAACGATAAAGATCTGCAAGTTTTACTTGGTATGAAATGTTGTTGGCTGGTCTCCTTGGAAATGTGAGTGGTTTTCATTTAGTCATTTCATCAAAAATGTGACATCAAGAGCAGGAAGAGAGTGTGAAAACAAGCATTTGACTCCTGGAGAAACGCATGGGAAATTCCACCTGCAATCAGAATTGAGATCAGCAATATAAAACCCACAGAAACCCCTCAGTTTGCTAACTGGCCCCTCAAAAAATTGTCCTAGGTGCAGAAATTAGCATTTAATAGAACAAAGAAGATCCTCCAAAGTATGTCCATATGTGGGCTGTGAGCAAGTGATATAGCTTGCCAGTTGTGTAGTGTAACTCTTAGTCTGTAAAAGCCTTTCCTTAAGCATACAAAAGTTTAGAATCCTCATCCCAGACAACAGGGAAAAATTTCAAAAATCGGTTCCTTCTTCTTCAGTATACAAGCAAATGCTTGTGTCTAATATGGTTTTGGTGTAAGCGTTCATTTTAGTTTCCAGCTTTATCAGTACTTTATGATAAAATAATGATGTCTTTAATCTGTAAAGAAGTTGTTTATTCAAAATCTTAGTATATGACATAAATGTGAGTACATTTCTCACAAAACAGCCCTAACCACAGCAGCTGAGTTACTAACTTTCATTGCCAGTCTCACTCAAGATTACCTCCCATTCAAGACACAACTGGAGATTTTGTTCTCCACTTAAATTCTTCTGTTCTCTGAATACTACTGCAACTAATTTGGAAACGTCCTGCTCAAATACCTCTGATGTTCTTCAGAAGGGAAAATATGGTTTGCAGCACAACTGGTGAAAGCTTCTTCGTACATCATGCCAATACTAATGGGCATTTTTGCTCCTGATCATCTTCCATTGACTTCCAGCCAGGACAATAAATTAGATGCATGTTATCAAATCCCTGAGTATAACTCAGTAATTAGATGAAATGATGAGAATTGTAGACATCCATAAGAATGATAATGTTTTATTCACGCTATGCATCTAACTGCTGGACTGTACTAAATGTGCTTCATCCTCCCCATTTTCTGCAGTAGCAGGAAAAGGGTGGGAGCGCTGTCAGCAATTTGTATCTCCTGGAAACGGCCACAGTACTCTTCTTGACCCGTAAGTATGTCAGTGATTCCAGGTCCCCTATTTAGACATAGCCTCTGGGTCTATCCCAAACATGAATCACTCTTGGTGACAAAAGCACAAGTCTTTGTGCTTCCCTGGCTTGTTACCACCCTCTTATCCCTCGTGAATAATTATTTCAGACTTATTTCACAATCTCTAAATATAGTATAATCATGCTTACAGTTTTGATGGTTATGAAGAAATCTTCAAAAGCGTGGAATATTTTCAAGTGGTACCGAACCGGTTGCCTGAGTCTGCAGGCAGGCTGAAGCAGCACTATTGCCAGCTTTGTGGTGCCCAATTCATCTTACAAACACCAAACAATGACAATTTATGTGAAAACTTTTTATTACCTCCTAGTTATTGACCTTTACAAACTTTGAACTGCTTTGGGGTTTTGCTCATTTTCAAAAAACCTCCTGTATCAAACATTTTAGATGCTTTCTAACCAGCTGCCATGAAATACAGCCCACCTTTGGCAACTTCATCAACTGAGTTAGGACTGTTTTCAAGAGAATTTAAGAGACACTAAAGTCTGAAATTGTGGGACAGCATTAAAAAAAAAATTTAATCATGGACTTTATAATATTTTTAAATTACTGTGCGTATTCAGTACTCAAATAATGACAGAGTATCCACTGTGCAAGTTGTAGTATTCCTCTGTTTTGTATTTAATTTAAAAAAAAAAAAGTTTTCAAAAATGCAGTTAATGTTGCTGCCAGAGTTCCATTGCTCTTAATCCAGAGATCTCACAGGTAATTACAGTCTCATTTGCTTCCAGGAGCTGACGGGAGGCCAGTTGAGACACTGGCGTTCTTGGCTACTTGCATATTGGGAAGAGGCAAAGGCAAAGAAATTGCAGGAATTTAAGAAGCTGGTTAAATGGCTGTCCTTTGCAGAAAAAAACACTGCAGGAGAGGTGTGCTGTGAGAAGGCAGAGGTCAGGCAGAAGCATTCATGGCTGAGGCACCTCAGAAACTGGCTAGTGAAACGGAATCCCAGAGAGCAGATCCCTGAAATTGCCCCTCGCCTTCCTGGAGCATCACCAAAGCCTGCCACATTGCCGGGAACATGCTGGTCTTCCACAAAATCCAGCAGCTCAGCAAACAGCCTGCCCATTTCTTTTTGTTTCCTTGTGGGTTCACACCTTGCGCAAAATGTGGATCTAAACTTCAGCTTCTGAAGGTATTCTATTAGATCGGCATTTCTCAGCTGCAGACTGCAGCAACTGAGTGAAATGTGTTTTATTTTCAATGCCAAAGAAAATGAACAACTGCATTAAGCACTTACAGCTCCATCTTGAACAAGATTAACTAAAGTTTCCTGATGGTTATGTTTTTCATTTCCACTCCTCATTAAATCTTCATTAGTTGTTTGCCAAAAGTAAAGTCTTATTTAAATATGCAAGTGATAAGTGTTTTATTTCAACGCTAAAACTAACAATTCTTATAAGAAAGCCAGAAGCTCATAGACATAAAATCCACCTAATCTGATCACATTTCCCTTTCTTGACCTCATCCTATTTTTTAATAGCTTAAATCACCTCTGAAGGAGAAAAATAATCAATCCACACATGTCTTTGGAGCAAAGCAGAATTATTTTTAGATTGCACTTTGTGGCTAAAGCTGTAACATATTGTTCTGCTCCAAGAAAGCACTCCAGAAACGTGGCCTCACACAGGTCTGCTTCAGCAAATTTATCGGCTGTTCATTTCAGAAAGAGCAGGAATTATGACAATGAATTAAACTTTTTAAGAGTACACTTCCTTTGCAAATTATTTTATGGCTATACGAAACATAAAGGCCAGTAAACAGTTGAGAAGTTAGTTATAAGCTCATGAGAATAACTGTTGTACATAGCCAATCCTCTTTAAAAAGCAGGAGGAGGTAGATAATGCAATAGCTGCCATATGGATACGCTTTTGAAGGACTTTAAAAAATACAGCCAAAAAATCTCAGGAAGGAAATCTTTATACATAGTAGAGAAATTATACACAAGAGATTTGGAAAACAGTCAGCTGTCATTACTAAGAAACTATGAGATCTTAAGCCTAGGCAAATTCCTCTATAGAAGTGGGCCACAGGTGAACAGATCACATGTATTTGGGATATATAAAGGAGCAAGCGTGATAAGGAGAGCAAAAATATGAGCCTGATCCTGTTTTATTTAATCTCTATGCTCAGAGCAATACTAGAATATAAATGCAGGGGGCAATATGGCTTTAAGGTAGCTTCTACTTCTATTTAAGATGACTTTGAAAAGAACAGAAAATGATAGAGGCAGAGAAAACAGAAACTCAGCAAAATGCAAGCCCCATATTCTGTGCTCTCCTGGTCCATAAAAGCCAAGCAGTCGGCTGTACCAATCCATCTGCACTCCCCACCATGCGCTAACTATTCACTCTTTCCCAAAAACCACCCTGGTCAGTTCCTTTGGATGTGCCCAGGAGCAGCCCGTTCTTCATAAGAAGTTTCCATTTCATATCTGACTCCCTTTAGCACCATTTTCAGCCACCTTTGACAGCGATGTTCTGGAGGCATTAAACCTCTTCCAATCTCTTCTCTTAAGGGAAGCCAAGTCTGTAAAATACACCTTTCTCTTCTAGAAAAAGCTGTCAGAGAATAGTATTGAGCATAGCAGGGCAAGGCAACTATAGATAAAGTTGAAAATATGGCCTGTAGAAGACTTCATATGCAAGCTGTGCTGACTCATTTTAATGAAAATCAGAGATAGCTGATGAATTACATAATCTCTATACCTCCTGCTGCCTGCATGGCTTAACTTGCCAAGCACTCCTAGCTGGTGAGTTATTGTTTTCAGAAGAAAGGGTGTGGGTGAGTTTTATACTCCTTCATGCTGAGTGAAACATTCCCTTCACTCTCCCCTTCTAGTCATAATGTGCTCTGGCTATATCGTCAGATGGAGGGAATACTTTTTGTTTTCCAAGGATCTTCCCAGTTATGTGTCTTTCTAAACTTTGCAAATGCTCCATTGCATTTCAGAGCGGATGCCAGCATGAACCTCTACAAGCATCACTTCATTATTCCTCAGTGGCATAAATTTTATTTCTGAAATTGCTTGGTTAACTTTATTATGTCCATGATTTTTTAAAAAGAGTTTTTAATTATATCCCCTGCTGTCTTAGGTATCCAGCCTTTTAATAGGAAGCAAATTTATAAAATTAATTTCACAACAGGCTACAGCAGAAGTTGTATTTCTCAAAAGAGCAAAAAGAATAGGGTGTTTTTGTCTATAAAGTAACACAACTTCAACAGAGAAATGTGAGACATCAACATGTCAAACTGTGACCACGGGAAGCATTGCAATCATTCTTTGATTTTAAGAGAGAGGAACACTTAAAATAACTTTTTGATAATATCAGTTTAGTTCTTCGGTATTTTTCATGACTGTTCAAAGACAGAGAAAGACTGAGTATGTGAACACTAGAGTAACTCAAACCAACAAGTATATACATATAGTCTAAGCAACTAGTGGAGAAGAAAGGTTTTTCTAAGGCAAAGACTGAAGAAGATGCAATTTCCATGAAATGTGATCACATTAAGGACCTGCAGTAGAGCCACAGTAAACTTTATCGTGAACAAACTCACTTAGACAGACCTTACACAAAGAAAAAAAAAAATTGAAATATCTCTTCTATCATATAGATCATTGTCAGTTCAATAGTAAATAATCCACCTTAAAAGTTAAAGGTGAAGTGATTTCAAATCTGTTATGCTTGTAGCAAAATAGTTTTGTTGATTATTTGCCACCGATGTATTTTTCTTGAGCTAAAGATCCCGTTTTGCTAGTTGTAATGGATTATGTCACTGTGAACTAAAAGCTGCAAAGACCTAAACAACAGCCAAGTAGATCATGAATGACAGAATCATAGAATGGTTTGGGTTGGAAGGGACCTTTAAAGGTTATCTAGTCCAACCCCCCCTGTAAGGAGCAGGGACACACCTCCAACCGGATCAGGTTGCTCAGAGCCCCGTCCAACCTGGCCTTGAATGTTTCCAGGGATGGGGCATCCACCACCTCTCTGGGCAACCTGTTCCAGTGTTCTACCACCCTCACTGTAAATTTTTTTTTTCCTTATATCCAGTCTGAATATCCAGTCTTTCAGTTTAAAACCATTACCTCACGTCCTATCACAACAGATCCTGCTAAAGAGCTTCTCCCCATGTTTCCTGTAGGTCCCCTTTAGGTACTGGAAGGCTGCTACAAGTCCTCCCTGGAGCCTTCTCTTCTCCAGGCTGAACAGCCCCAACTCTCTCAGCCTGCCCTCACAGGAGAGGTGCTCCAGCCTCTGATCATCTTCGTGGCCCTTCTCTGGACCTGGTCCAACAGGTCCATGTCCTTCTTATATTGGGGGCTCCAGAGCTGGATGCAGTACTTCAGGTGGGGTCTCAGCAGAGCAGAGTAGAGGGGAAGAATCACCTCCCTCGACCTGCTGGCCATGCATGAAGGCAGTGCATGATCCATTTGCGTGAAGCAAAAGAGAAAGGAGCGATTTGTACTTGCACCTTGCTGAAGATGCATGCTATGAAAAAGAATTATTATAGTTTAATATAACTATAGGTCATATGGATCTGTTTATGAAGCCACTAAACTCTAACCCTGAAGTGGGGAATACTATGTAGCTACAGATGCTAGACTGCGTCATGACAAACGTGTGAACTATTTTCACCCTGTTATACAGCATGATGCAGTCAGGAACCGGAGCATTCTACCCTGAGCTGTGCTCCAAGCATGACTCCATGATGGAGTCATGTAAACTCATCTCATAAAAATGTGGTGCTTAGCACTTAGCCAGATGCATTGCACGTTCAGAGAAGAATTTTTCCAGGCATTTAAGAGTCTTGGACCTGTAATATGACAATGTTTCACCATGTATATCGTGTATATATTTTCACTTGTATATCATGTCAGCTTCATATTTCTTGTGCCATTTTCCTTTCTTTGAGAAATTTTGTCCTGAAGTTCCTTTCATATGTCATCAAGATCAATTTTCCATTACACAACAACCCATACCTCAGTCAATCACTTGAATATTTGTATTACTTGCTAGTAGCAATGCAGTGCTGGAAACCATAATCTATATTTGTAGTGATTTGGGAAATCCACCTATGTTTACAGTAATCTATACTATTCTTACCTTCAAAACTGAAGTATTATGGAAAATTGCTGGGTAAATATATATTCAGTTTTGTGATCTGTAAATGTTACTGCTTTTTTTTAAGAGGTGGAAACATCCTATGACAAGGGTTTAAGTGAAGCCAGCAAACCCAATTTTCTACTTCCAGACAAAAAGAGAATGTAGTTTAGAGCAGAGGAAGAAAATCAGTACCCAAAGGAAAAACCTAATCATTGGAAAGGGAGATTCACAAAGCTACATAAAAATCTTGTACACTGTATGTATTCTGCAGCATTGGAGACTGTCCATCCTAAAGAATTTATTAGCATATCAAGGACCCTCGTATTGAATTTACAGCTTCTAATGCAATCAGATAATATTTTCTTTGTAACACTGATTACTTTTTACTGTCTATGCACAGGTATGTATCTGTCTATTTTTATACATCATTCAGTATTATGTTTGACCAACTCAATTCATATAATTTCCAATAGCTTATCCATAAAAAACAAATAATAAAAGTAAGAGGGAAATCCTGTTTCCGTTGAAGTTAATGAATACTTTGCTATTGTTTCCAGCGCAGGTGAAATTTCCCCATAGAAGAGAACACTTGCATAAACTCAGTTTGATTACCTGGCAGAGTCACGCGATAGCATCAGTAGCTTTGCCCATAGTTTTAAGAGGAAGAGAGACCTTCTTCCAGTCATTTTTAAATTTGAACTCTATATGATGCCATTTTGAAAGCTTTATGTATTTTCCAAGTAGCTGGAATATTTTAGAAAGAAATCAGTGAAGAAGCCAGCTAAGACACATTAGACAATCTTGTTTTATTGCATTTCGTCTTTGAAAATCCAGTGATATATATAACTCCTGTCATTACTATAAAAAGATTTCAACACTATCAATTTGCTACAAATGCCCTGTTGGAGTGATGTTTTTATTGCCAACACACCCGGCTGATTGATCAGCTGACAGCTAACAGCTGACAAATTCAGGTTTCATCAAATGAGACAAGAGAAGGCAAATCATGGGATTAGCTTTAAACGATTCTTCTGGTGTTCCTATATATCTCAGTATTTGTCAAGTGTATATATGCACTGCTGAGGATGAGTCACTTGAATCTAATTCATCTCCCGCTGTTTTTCCCGTATTCCTGCAAGGACAAGTGCAGACCTCTGCTCTGGCATGAAATATGTAAGAAAAACTCCCTGATGTCAGCAGTGGGGGGCATGAGATTGGCAGAAAGAAGTGAACTCAATTACCTGAGCTCTAGTGCAATGCCTGGGGAGGGTCAGTAATGAACTGGACAGTCTAGCTGAAGGTAATCTGGTGTGGACTTCAATTATGCTCTGTTTCACCTTTTCTGTAGCTCCTAACTCCTCCCCTGTGAAGCAGCAAGCTAGACTAGAAGACACAAGTACATTAGATGCAATTTAATCT
>JAAGAY010144112.1:0-13097 GCA_011801015.1 Ardeotis arabs
GACCTGCCCTTCATGAACCCATGCTGGCTAGGCCTGATCCCCCGGCCATCCCGCACATGCCGCATGATCTCCCTCAAGACTATCTGTTCCATAACCTTCCCTGTAACCGAGTGAGGGTGGACAAACAGAATTGTAATAGTTAAATTGTTTATGAGTTTTCACTTGTTTGCCACATTTTATTAAGAAAACATTTGACTAAACAGTAAATGTTACAAGTAGAGCATGAGAGATTTTTTTTTTTTAATTCTTTTTTTTTTTTTTCCCCTCCTGTAGGTTGTTAGTGTTGTTATACCTGTACAACTGACTCTAAAGATTATCACCGGGGTTTATCAGGTTCTGGGTTGTATCAGTAAATGAAGAAATAGATAAATTGGTTCTTCAAAACTTGATTTGCTTTTGCCACTTTGAAGTAAGGAACTGGGAGAAGGTAGTAGGCTTTTGACTTTCTGATGCATTCATATATGAAAAATTTTCCCAGAAGGCAAGTGAGTGTAAGAGTGTTATTAATATTACAATAATTAATCTTCACTGTGATTTTTCTGCTGTACAGAAATAGGATTATGAAGTAGTAGGTAATATAATGGATTTAAGAAAATCCAGAAAGATTTGAGTGTGGGTAAATTAATCTCTTTTTACTTATTTAACAAAAACATTAGTTTGAAGTTTGCAATACAGAGGCATGGTAAAGAAATAGTTATAATCTGTTAGAGTAATCAAAAACAAAAATACAGTTCATTGCAAATAATATTTTAAAATAGATTAAAAGTATTAATGTATTCTGCTTGTTGAAATTACTGAAGAAAGAGAACTTTATGGGGAGAAAAACCCAATGAATAATGAAATAGATTAGAGAAGGCTGTTGCTTTAGATAGAAATGACAGGAGACAGATTAGACAAAAACAGCTTAGATCTTTGTATCTGAAATGAGAAAATACTTTTCAATAAATGTTGTGAAAATAAATGCACTATGGTCCATTGTGTCTCACCATGACCAGTAATCGATCAATTCATTTGGGCTGCATAAAGCCATTCTGTATTCTGGAAAGAAGTACAGTCTTAGTGTGCAAAATACGGTGTCAGAGTCACAAATGAGGCATTTACTGATTTTGCCATGTGTAGAGTTGGCATTTCTTATGTTTTCTGAAGTCTTCTCCTGATGTGCAACAGCTGCAGACCCATAGACCTGGGTAAGAGTAGAACAGGGGTGTCGGAGGAGAGTCCTTCTGTAGCTGTTCTGTCCTCCAGGCCAGGAAACTGAGGAGGTCAGCAGCAACAGTACAGTTACCTAAGTACCAGACACTATATATTCAAATGTTTAAATCACTGTGCTAATGTGTGATGGTATAATGTGCAAAGGCATATGTTTTGCTAAATATTTCTTGCAATGATGGCAGTATATGTGCAACCGCAGCACTTGTCTCTGAAATGAGAGGAACATAAAAGGGGATTTTCTTCCTTTTTTTTTTTTTTATTTGATTTTGTTTTGTAAAAACACTGTGTGAAGTTGTTGTTGTAATACCTCAGCTGGAGATCTCTCTCGCAACTGCTAACCTGTGGAACAGTCTCTAGTGTAGGTATGGTGATTCCCTCATGCCCTCTCAAATCAGCCAATGGGTGGCTGGGAATTAATTAATGTTATTATAAGTAATGGAAGGGGAAAAGATCAGAAGGGGATAATAGAGTATAAAAATACACTGTTTATTAGTAGCTGTCTACTTTACCTTTTCTAAGTTGTGCTATTTTAAAACAGTGTAATTAGAAGAATAACTCAGAGGAGAAAGAGGAAATGTTTTTTATTTTAAGAAAATTCTGGGAGAATATACTTGTGTTCCTACATAAAAATGAAAAGGCCATTTGAGAAGGTAGATGCCTTTTTTCAGACCTGATTTTGTTGCCCACATTTGCAAACTATAAAAGTAATGTTTATTCAGACAAATATTGGGACAAAAGAACAATGACATTGTGGTAATGAGAAAAGCAGAGGGAAAAGTGTGTTTTATGGAATGATGTGAAATAAGATCTCATACAGCACACATTTGCTAACTGAGAAAATGTATGGATTCTAGTCAATTCCAGATATTTATGTATGTTTGTTTGTTTCTGCTTTCATAGAATCAGAGAATTGTTTTATGTTGGAAGGGACCTTAAAGATGATCTAGTTCCAACTCCTTTCTTCCACTAGACCAGGTTGCTGAAAGCCCCATCCAGCCTGGCCTTGAACACTTCCAGGGATGGAGCATCTACCATCTCTGGGCAACCTGTTCCGGTGCCTCACCAGCCTCACAGTAAAAAACTACTTCCTTATGTCTAATCTAAATCTCGCCTCTCAGTTTAAAGCTGTTCCCCCTTGTTCTACCGCTACATGCCCTTGTCAAAAGACCCTCTCCAGCTTTCTTGTAGGCCCCTTTTAGGTACTGGAAGACCGCTATTCTTCTCTAGGCTGAACACCCCCAGCTCTCTCAGCCTGTCCTCATAGGGGAGAGATGCTCCAGCCCTCTGGCCTTCCTCTGGACTTGCTTCAATAGGTCTGTGTCCTTCTTATGTTGGAGGTGCAGTCAAAACATTGCAGTATCAAAGCCCATTGGTTGATACCTTCTGCTTTTGTCTTTACATCCCTTGAGGGGAAGCAGGCTGTGTGCTGTAGCTGAGAAAGTAATTCAAGTTGTAATAAAATGTAATGGTGCATATGTAACCTTATATCCTAAGGTGAAAAGTGTGCACTTGTCTCACTTTCCTGTTGCTATGTACAGCACTTTTTGTAAATAATTTCAAGTTGGCTGAGACCCAGACCTAATATATAGTCAGTCACAACTGAGAAGCTGATGTTGAACTGTTGGGATCAACCACAGGAGGTATTCTGAGAGTTCTGGTGCAACTGGAGCAAGAAAAGAGAAGAAAGGAAAAGGTACACAGGGATGTTTTCAATGTTGTGCTACAGGCATTTAAATAAAATACCACATCTGGCTAATTGCCAAGTAGTTCATAGGGCAGATGCAGGATTATTTTAGCACTGCAGTTATGCCAGGTTTTGTGGTTTGTTTGTTTGTTTGTTTTCTATTCCGTTTAATTATCAAACAGGAACATTTGTGAGAAATTTACTGAATTAACTTTGGGGGAGAACACAAATTTTAGGATAGCTTGCAGGTGGAGTGTGTATAGGTTTGCAGCATTGTTACTGTGTTAGTGTTTCTTAAAAAAAAAAAAAACATAATTCCTCTATTTGTCTGTATAGCTGTAAGAAGTCCTTTTACAAAATGTAAATGGGGATTTTGTGAGCCTGTGTAGCTGTGTGGGCCTACAGTAATACATCTTTCACTGACCTTCCCAAAAAGCAGAGTTCTGTCACAAGCTGTGCCTGAGCTTGTGTATAGCCTTGTGGTCTTCTACAGTAAAAAGGCACGATTATTTCTGATGCAGAGTGGCAGAATTTCGCCACTAGAAATGAAACTAGTATTATCTCCTCTTTGCTTGCTGAAATACTCCCTTTGACATTGAT
Organism: Ardeotis arabs; assembly: GCA_011801015.1. Classification (NCBI taxonomy): domain Eukaryota; kingdom Metazoa; phylum Chordata; class Aves; order Otidiformes; family Otididae; genus Ardeotis; species Ardeotis arabs. The sequence goes on from JAAGAY010144112.1 coordinate 3,497, forward strand.
CTTTACGCTTTAGCAGCAGCAGAAAAATGGCAAAGGCAACGGCAGGAGGAAATGTCCCTCGGGCGGCTGTGGAGCAAACCTGGACCTATGACATGGGTTTAAGAGTAGAGTTCAGAACTGAGGTGCTCTGTTTTGCCCCCTGCGAGGATGTGGTGGCCAAGTGCTTTGTTGAACTGCAAATGTTCTCCTATAGCCTGCAGGGGAGGGAGAAGCAGCAGCAGCTCTACCAGCACGAGGTCAAATCAAGTGGTCTGGTTTTCTGTGGTTGGTATTGTGTAAAACATACGGCTATTTCTCTCTCCAGTTAAAATTACTTGTGGGAGTCTGTTGATATATTTCAGATTGCCTGGTGATTACAGGAAGACTGAAAATAAATAATTCTTAGGGCTTTTACTTTCCTTCTGTCAACACCAACCAGTCCACCTCCAGTCTTACAGCCATAATAGCCAGATGTCTTACCAAATCAAACTGTCAGGATAGCTTTTTTTGAATGTCAATGAAGTGCATAAGATAGACGAGCTTTAGATCATTTCTGAAGGCAGGAAGCACCAAAGATTGGCTTCAGCACCATATTTTCCTAGTCCTTACCTTACCTTTGCATTAACCTTTCCAAACGATGTGTCATGCAGTTGGCCTCTTGCAAGATCTGGGGAATATGATGGATGGGATGTCAGTGACATAGAGGCTGTTTCAGGTATGAAGGAGCTGGAGATTTAAAGGGGACCAATATTAAGACCTAACAGCGTTAGGGGAAAACCCTGTAACTCCAATGCTGTAGTAAAGGTCTGGCAAGCTGGGTTGTTTCGGGACACTTTGGCATGTTGCTGCTATTGAAGGTTGTTTGGGTTTCTTTTCTGAGATATTTCGAATTTTTTTTTAATGCATTATTTTATTAAATGGGCAAGCCTGCCCTTCAGAGTTTAGGAAGTTCACACTGCTTTCTAGCAGGAATCTGACTTCAAAACAGAACTGGCTGCTAATGAATAATGGAAGATAAGAAAAAGTGAGAGCAAAGGAGAAATGTATAGTTGTATTTAAATTTGTTTGAAAGTCAACGTCACTGGACTTATCTGAACTGGAGGGCACAAAGATTCCTTGAGCCCTTCTGCTGGCTTTCAGCTTGAATGTCCGTCAGTCTGTGCAGTGAGCTGGTTCCACAAGATTTTTGCTACTTTCAGTTCTATCTGATTTCAAACTCTGTTATTCATTTCTCACAAGGCTTTGTAAGATCCAAACCAGAAGATGTATTTGGAGCCAGGAATTAAAATGTAATGCCTTTTCTTTGAAAAATGGAGCAGGTCTAAGTGTAATAACTCTTCTTTTAGTCTGGCTCTTGAGGATGTTATGTTTCCTGAGCACTTTGAATGAGGAGTATTTTTAAAACTAATTTTCAGTCACTTTTAGCAGCTATATCTTTAATACCAATAAGAAATTACTTGGAAAACTGCTGTGAAAACTGAAAACAGGGGCTTTGGGCATTTAGTCTGCTTCAGTGAGCTATAGATCGCGTTCTACAGCTCATGCCTGCTGAATGCTGCAGGTAGGGAAATATGGCAAAAGGAATTAGCACTAAGTATGAGAGAGGGGTTTGCTTAAAAGATTTGACTTATCTTTGTCCTCAATAACATAAATCTTAGCTCACTTACTATTAGTTTTCCTGTCTGCTTTCAAGTCTTTTTTCTCAGTGTGTATATTCATATTTAACTTCATATTATTCTGATTTATTGACCACTTCCAATTTGCTTAATTCATCCCTATCCTTCACTATTTGAATAAAGTCATCAATACGTTTTGTTCCCATCACTCTTAGTGATGTTAATAGGCTGTTGCTGTCATCTTCACGGTTCTACCTTGTATGTTTAATTTGGAGTGCAATTGCTTTGTGAAACAGTGAGGGGACAGGGGACTGAATATACCAACTTCTGGCTACTAGCCTAAGGTTCACTGAGATTAAATGGGAAAAGGCTTTTTATAGATCTTTCAATGGAATGTAAAATCTATAGTGGCAGTATACAAATGCAGTTGGGTTCAGCTGAGGCTTTGTGACTTACTTTTCAAGCACAGCTCTATTAAAAAGATGGTCAGCCGAAATTCAGTTTAGCTGAACTCTGCAGTTTTTAGGCACAGAGAATTTAAATGGAATAGGATTCTTGAGGAGAATACAATCATATTGTTGAAATCATTAGAAGTATAAACAAGATGAATAAAGAATTATTTATTAGCTTACTGTTTCTCACAGTACTTGAATGAGTGTTGTATGATGAGGAAAAGTCATCTCAGTGTCTAATGAAACAAAAGAACAGTCTGTAGGCAGTGGGACTCATTGCTCCAGGAACTTTTGTAGGCAACAAGTTATAGTGAGTTCCAAAAGTGGGGCTTTTTGGCACTCATCTTGGTATACTCCTCACTTTCTGGGAGGGAAGAAGCACTGGAAAAAAGCAGATAAATCTGCCCATTAGGTAGTGAAGTGGAGATTAAGTTAATGCTTTTATCTGATTTATATGCCATAACCTGATCCAAGACGTATAGTTTATTGTTCAAAGTAGTGTGCTAATGCCTCTATAAAATCTATTCAGAAATCTAGTTAGAGACAAATGAGGCTTACGAAAAGATGGCAGGCCCTGCAACTGAATAGATATTGCGTGGTTTGTGTGAATCTGAAAGAAGAGTAAGAACAGGAATTGAGTAATTGGAGAGGTCCTTGTGTATGTCGTGGTATGTATATGCGTGATGTAGAGTCTGGTCCTTGACCCTTGTTCAGCGTAGATGGCGCCTGCCTTTATGAATAGCCTGGTCATCCCTCTGGGGAAAGAGTAATGCTGTTTGTCAGAGTGGCAAAATCTAGTTCCTCGAACCCAAAGCGGTGACATATCTTGTTTACTTTATCACTGCTTCCTTTTGTAATTGATCTGAAAGTTCAGCTGTTGCAGAAAAGTGACAAATGGCTGGTGCCCTGTATCTGTGGAAACTATCTGGGAGCCTTTGTAAAGGCTGGTGAGGCTGTAGCTGGTAAAGATGTAATCACATGAATGGCAGAGCAATTGCAATCTGAGAAGCAGAATGGGGATCTTAAAAAATAAAAGAAACATTGGAGAACAGAGATTAAATCAGATAAAGCTGTGATTTATTTCATATTGAAAAGAATAAGATGCTGACCTTTGTGTTTGGCTGCAGGTTTGCTGAAGCGTTTTCGAACAAGAACTTTTTTTTTTTTTTTTTCCTTGGGGCCCAATGTTCTCCAGAGATGTGTCTGAAGTTAAACGTATTGGATCGTTCCTCCTTACCACCCTCTTACAAAATTTAGAGTAAAGGTAAATGTGGGTTCAGTAAAGGTCACATTTTAATTTAACCCTCAGTTCTCCAGCTCTTTCAGGAAATAACATTTATACAATAAATAGTGTTCTTTAAATTTAAAAATTTTTATAAAAAATTTGGTCCTTGAATTTTAAAAATAAAGGAGATGGCCTGAGTTCAGCTGCTCTTGACATGCAGCAGCAGCAAGTGGAAGCATGGTCTTAAGTGATATTTAACCAAACTCACTTAAGCACTAAAAGGATGTTAAAAAGCCAATCAAATAAAAAAACTCCACACCACCACCTCCCCACCCCAGCACAGAAAGCCCTATATGTTGTTGACAAAAAACATTTCCTCAACCAAGGAAGGAGCTGTGGAGCAGCATATTTAAATTATTCTACCTAAATAGTAAAAAGGCAGGGTTAAGAAAGAAACCTAAAACAGAAAGACAGAAATTATGACACCAGCAGGGTGGATGCTCTCTACAAAACAGAGCTGTTTTGAAAGCATTCAGGGAGAGCACAGAAAATGGCCCATAGCTGTCAAGAGCTGCTGTTTGGAGTATTTCTCTTAGGTTTCTGGCTGGAGCCTAGTTCCCAGCAGAGTATGATGGGAGAGGCTGGAAACCTAGGGAAGCTACAGGAGAGATCAGTGGCCTTGTTACGGCAAGGGCCTCTCTGTATTAACAGACATCACTGATTGTGGAAGGTCAGGGTCAGTCCCACTGGAAAGTAATGGGCAAAATCCAGTTTAAGTGGGCTCTAAACACTTCAAAAGCTCTCTCAGAGGTCTCCTATAGCTTACTTATTTCAACTGAAATTACATGCTGACTTGCACCTGTGGCATTGGGATAACAGATCATCATTAATATCTCCCCAGATCTTTAGAATTAGCCACTAAGTTAAAAAAAAATTTATTAACTACTATGTAGTTACCATTGCTGTCAAAGATGGCACATTTCTGCATGTAACTCTGAAAGCATGCTGTGCATTTGATCATTTTGATGATTGGCATGGAAGTGGTCTTTTCAAACAGAGTATAGACTGAACACCTTTTAAAATCTGTTCGCAAAGGTATCTTGTAGAAATGTTATACTTCTGTTTCCTTTAACTGATGTTACTTAAAACTCTGTTCAGACCAAAATGAAATCCCACACATTCCAAAGAGACTGCATGGACTTTTCAGAATCTTAAAATATGTAATTGAAAATTATTTTTAATTTTTGAAAAATCATAGAATCTTATTCAAAAATAAAAGCATGTTTTATTCATGTAGCAAGCTGCTGTTTTACACTGAGTCAAATAAAACTACATGTGAACTAACAGCTGCTCTCAAACAGATTGCTGCATCTCACAATCTGCTAAGGGAGCACAGCTGGAGGAATCTGCAGAACATTTTTATCTGTAAATTAAACATAAACTAGGATAGCATTAAGTACTGTACATATAGTAGCATCAATGTTTACAAAAGGTTTCCCCATGCTGTACATAGGGGAAACTACTTCTCTTTTTAGGCAGTCTTCTACAAAACATCCAGCCAACCCATAGTTTTCAAGGTATTTGTGCCTACCTCAAGCACTTCACTGTCTGTTGATACCATGCAAAGTTTTATTGGACTTATGCAGGCTTATATTTTGTGTGACAGAATATGAATGTGAATACCATTTTGACTTGAAGTTGTGTCATGTCCTTCCTTCGAGTAAGATGTTGGTCTAGGATGCCCAACATGTACTCAAGGAAATCCTCACGTCAACCCTCAGAGAAGGTGTTTCTGACTCAGAGAAGTCAAATCTGTCAAGCAGATTTGCTGCTTATTTTGTTGTTTGAGAAGAAAAACTTTTCCTCTTTCCTCTAGTACATAGTTCAGACCCTTGAGGTAAGCCATGGAGGCTGCATCTGTTTCTAAAAGGATGAGGAAGAGTTACACCTTAAGCATTTGTAAAGTTAGAGGTAAAGTTAGAAGTGACATCTTTTGCCTTAACTAACTAACCGAATAAATAAAACCTGAAAATCACTCAGTTGGGAAAAACTGGGAAATACAAGCCTGTAGAACTTATCTTAGTGTTTTCTTGCCTCCAAAAAAAATCACTTGTTGTCACTAGAGAGAAGTAAAACTGTCAGTCATCACCCTTGACCATAGTTCTATATTAGCATAACCACTTTGACTGGCAGGTGCTAGTTGGTAAGCTGAGCCAAAAGTCAGTGTGGGAAATGATGAAAAGAGAACCATCAGAGATGGTTAAACGTATAAACATCAGAGGCCATAAGACTAGTAGGTACAAGTGAAATCAGTGTGTTAAGCCTTTGTACACTGGTGATTTAATGAACAAGTGTTTGTGGAGCTGCTGAAGGCAGAATAGACCAAAGCATACAGACATATCAAACCTTAAAAAAAAACCATTTAGCTGTTTCTCTGAGCTGGAGTCTTTGTCAAGTTATGCCACAGCAGAAGAGCACAGACACATTTGCATATAAGATACAGTATAAAAGAAATGTAAAGTGTTATATTTGAAGTGTTGTAAAGCATTGTGTTGTTTGTGGCTAAGAACTCCATGGCAGGTAATTGGTTATGCTTTAATATTTACATAACTTCCAGCAGCAGTGAAGAGTTTTGACTGGAAGAAAATTATCTTTCTGTTGCTTTAAAGATTTACGTTTGGTTGTATTTTTTTTTCTTAATATACTAGGTAACGTTTAACTCTTTATAAGAGCAAATGCTTTATTTCCTTTTATACATCAGTGCTCTAAGTGACTGTAACTGCTGAAAGGGTTTGATTCAGCAGAGCATCCTAACAGGTATGCGTAAGCTTTGCTGCATCAGGAATATTATATAGAGAACTACAATTCTACTTAGTTCAAATAGTGCAAAAATTATTATGCTAAGCCAGTGCCTGATGCTCAGGGCTAGTTCTATTCCTTGAACTAGAAATTATTTCTTTTTACATTATTGCATGAAACATTTGCTTTTGCTCCTTGCAAATTAGTGGCCATGGTAGTGTGGTATATCATTCACTTCTTCAACCTTTGATTGTTTTGATGTGCCTTAATTACTAATAAATAGCATTTATTTATGTTCACGCCTGGTAACTTCCTCCTATGCTTCCAGGTTATGTGGAGAGATGCAAAATTCTACCTTTCTATGGAAATAGCCATTAATATGAGTCTACTGCTTATGAAGTGATGTATTCTGGAATGTAGTTTTTAGGGAACAGAGATACGGCAAGAAATTTTGCAAGCAAAGGAAAACTTACTAATGGGATGAAAGTTAAAATGTCAACTTTTGTGGTGAAGGAGAGTGTGTTTTTTTTCTGGTTATCTTTGATTTGTCATTAGAGTCCTTGTTCTTTTCTAACTCCTTTAGCTTGTAAGGAAAGTTTTATTTCTATTGCTTAAATACTGCTTTAATTTCCAGTTAAAATAAAGTGAAAATAGCTGTAATGAAGCATTATCTGCAAAGAGTGGTTTTGAGTTATAAATCCTTTTTTTGGAGGCACTACAACTTATTTTTTATTTCACTGTGCCATGCTTTTATCTACATTAAAAACAATCTGATCCATAATATTTCATTTTTGGGCATCACTTCCTGAGTAAGAGACTAACTTTGTTATTAAAGAGGACAGCTGAAGCATATAAATAAGAAACCTAGACAGGCAACCACAAAGGAAAAATATTACCAGTTTGATCACGTTAAACAAGATGCAAATAAATTGCTTTGTTTCCCCCCTCCCCAATAGATTAGAGCTTTCTCCTCTGAGGGTATGCAATCACAAGATGAAACAAACTGTGAATGACTGTGGAGTATATAAAAGCTATTTAAATGCCCAAAAGTTGTCTTATGATAGTGATATGTCCCTATGCTCTACTTTGATATCAAATAATTCCACCCAACCCTGACTTACAGAAGTGACTAGAAAAATCTTAATTTAAATGAACTAAACTTGTTAAACTAGAATTACTTAAGCTATTTACATTGCAACTGGCTTTACGTATTGTATCTCTGAGCTCCCAGAAATGGCAATGAAACCCTGTATTGCTTTACCAGGAGTTCTAATGTTGTTATGGCTTGCCTTGATTATCAGCTGTCTTAGTTACCAAGAGTGCAATATATTTTCATCCTCTTTAGTTCTGGGGAAGGAGAAAGGGGCAATGGTGTCTGATACAGAAGCAGCTTTCAGCCATAAGAGAGAAATGAAAGGAGCAAATTTTTGTGAATCAGTTAGATAAGTAGTTAACAAATGCAGATTTGAAGTCAAGTGTTTGGAGTGTGAAGTTGATTTGGTTTTAGATTTGTGGGGTTTTTTTTGTTGTGTGGTTTTTTGGTGGTTGGTTTTTGTTTTTTTTTTTATTATTATTATTATTAATTTGACCTTGCAGTTAGGTTTGTGCTGTTTGAAATAACAAATAACTGTGATATTAACTAAAGCATTTCAGTACCTTGCACACTATTCTTTTGCACTGGAAAACTGACTGCTGTACCATCCTCCTTTTATGTTTCACAGTCAGAACAATAGATACATTATTTTTAAAACAATCCATTTAATGCAGATCGCTCCTGGAGGATGAAGATAATTTCATGTTGAAATTGCAGAGACATGCTTGATCAGAAAGGAAAAATAGAACAAGATAATTTTTCATCAAACTAGCCTTTGCTTTTAAAGTGACATTTTATTTCAAGAGAAAAATTGAAAGCTATTAGATTAAAAGAGTAGCTGGCTTATTTTGGTACTGACAGGGAAAGCAAAACTGTTTCAGAATTTAAAATTGAAGATATATAACAATTAATGGTGAGGTCACTTTTGACATCTTGTTCAGGCAAATGGGTACTAAAATGCATTTGTTGTTATTACATTCTGAGTTCATTTTGAACGGTGTTTTTTCTTCACAGCCTGCTTTACATTCTGATGAAAGATGGAGAATTTTCCCAGTCTGATTTTACAGGGGAAAATAGAGGATTCTTCTAAAAAAAATTAAATGGGATTAAACAAACATTTATGTGAGATTCAAATGAACTCAGACTACCTGGAAAGAGCACAATATAGTTAAGCTTCAATTTTTTTTTTTTTTTAAATATAGAATATTTTTTTTTCTGTTCACCCCGTAACCATCTCAATGCATAAAAAACAAATCATGTATATGTGCATTACTTCCAACAGTATGAAATAATTTTGAGACATTTCTAGGGGGAATATGCCATAACACACTTCTAAGAGAAATTAAAGACAGAGATTTTTTCTAAAAGCAGCCCCATGTATTGATTTTAAGTTTTCAGAATGCAAGAAAATATTCAATAGAAGTGAACAATAAATCTTTCACATCTGTCTTGTGGAAGTAAATAACAAACACAGAACCTAAGTTTTTAAAAGTTTAGCTCCTACATCAGTAGCTAAATGAAGTGTGAGTTAGTCTTCTTGAAGAAGATCAAGTGAAGTCTTGAGACTTCACTGTTTCAAATGAAAACAACCAAGTTTCTACCTCCTTTGCTCAGACCATGACACAATTCAGGAGCTTGTCTGTGTCTCAAACAAATAGGATCAAGATGCAAAGTTCAGTTTCTAGGTATTGTGTAGGAATGAGTAAATAGCTAGTCATCATCATCCAATTGAAGCTTAAGGTGATTTCTAGAAGGCAGTGTGTGATATGATTCTCTACTACAGCTTTCTTTTACAACAAGTAACTTCTCTGTGCTCCCATAAGGCTGGTTTTAGGGAACGTACAGCAACAGAATAGTAAAAAGACATTGTAAGAGCTGGGTGTGCGCTACATGTCATGTTCACAAGAGCATTAAATGTACGGTGCTAACAGAGGCTTGCAACTAGCTGCAAGCAAACTTGATTTAAAGTTTGATACCTAGGAAAGAGATATGAGCATCTGGGTTTGGTTTTGAAAGAATGTATTAAGCAGAAGTGAGAGTAAAAAACAAAGAGCAGCAATAGCAACCTTCAGATAAAATATATTAGTGTAATTAAAGGACATGAATTATAAACATACAACATAGTAAACAATAAGAGAGAAAAAGAATTCATGAGCCCTCCAGAGGCAGAGTTGGCTTAATTTTAGGCACAGACATCAAGTTTTATCATGGTTAATCACAGAATCACAGAATTATCAAGATTGGAAAAGACCTAAAAGATCATCCAGTCCAACCATCACCAATACTTCTCAGCTAAATCATATCCCTCAACACAACATCCAAACTATTCTTGAACACCCCCATGGTCGGTGACTCCACCACCTCCCTGGGCAGTGCATTCCAGTGCCTGACTACCCTTTCCGAGAAGTAATATTTCCTAATGTCCAGCCTGAATCTC
>JAAGAY010144113.1:0-10905 GCA_011801015.1 Ardeotis arabs
ACAAGAAAGATGGGGAGAGACTGTTCAGTAGGGCCTGCTGTGATAGGACAAGGGGTAATGGTTTTAAAATAGAGGGGGGTAGATTTAGATTGGACATTAGGAAGAAATTTTTCACCATGAGAGTTGTAGATCACTGGAACAGGTTGCCCAGAGAGGTGGTGGATGCCCCATCCCTGGAAACATTCAAGGCCAGGCTGGATGGGGCTCTGGGCGACCTGATCTAGTGGGGGATGTCCCTGCTCGTTGCAGGGGGGTTGGACTAGATGACCTTTGAAGGTCCCTTCCAACCCTAACCATTCTATGATTCTATGATGGGTGTCTTCAGCTGTAGCTGTTTCCTTTTAACTTCTTCATATATGGAATCTGCTAATGTACTTAATGTTTAGTTATGATCATTATAATGCTGAACAAGGATTAATATCAATTTGTGATATTTCATCTAATAATTCCCCAATAATTTTTTCCATAAGCAGATGTTTAATCTTAGAGTCGTAGTTGAAAACAAGTGAGTTGAGCTGATTTTAATTATGGAGAGGATCTGAACACAGGACTAGAGACCATTGACTCCTGAATTTTAATGGATATTCTGACACACATAGTTTTTCAGCTTTGGACAAGTTAAGTAATTGAGAAAAGACATTGCACATCTGTGAAACCTAAACACTCACTAGTATCCTGGAGACTTCACTAGAATTTAGGAATATTTAAAATATTTGTAATAGGAAGCATGCTGTACTATAAATGTATCATACTGTTTAATACTTGAAAAGTCATTAGTTAATCAGGAATGTTTTTTCTGATTTCAGAACTCTGAGATGTGGTACAAGCGCCATAGTATAGCTATAGGGGAAGTACCAGCATGCAAACTTCTGTTCCGCAGAGAGCTAACACAAACAAATATAGAAGAGATATGGAAATCCATGACTTTGTCACGGTGAGTATATTTGTGAGTCATTTGCTGTTAAGAGTTAAACTGTGTAGTAGGTAATAGTCGTCTCTGGTAATGCTTGTAATTTCACCCACTCACCTTTCATGGCTGCCACTAAAGCCGTAGTGGTTAGACTAACTATACAGCTTGCTATTTGGCTGACAAATTCAGCAAATAAAGTTTGCGAAGAAACTTACATAAAGCTTATACTTTTTGACTTTTCTTTTTCCTGCTGTGTTACATAAATCCTTTTGTTGTGTAAGCTTTGTCTTGTTTAATAACTTTTTGCCTCTGTCTGTCTCTTTTTTCTTGTTGCTATGAAATCACTTCTGTAGAAGCACAATACCATGAAACATTTCAATTATAAGTACAATGCTTCGTATGAGATAAGAAATGGAATAGCTAATTGAGTGCAGAAGGCTTTAAGATTCAGATATGCTTTACTATTTCTGGAAGAAATATCCTATCCTATGTAAAGTTAAACACATTGCTTTAGATTATTTATGCAGGAGAAAAAATAATATACATTAGCTATTTTTAAAGCACAGTTGAGGTCTTACTAATGATTATTTCTATCTAAACCTAGCACATTAAATCCATGTAATAAACTTGATGCTAAGGTGAGCAGCTCCAGTGCTGGCATGATCCGCAGTGGAGCATTCTAGCGTGGTATACAGGGGGGTTTCCTCAAGTGGGGAAACCTCTGAGGAGGGAGAGACTCACCAGGAGCCCACAGCTTGTGTGACAGTGGCTCACAAGAGCTGGGCAGAGCCAGAAGCAAGGGCAGCGAAGCACCCCCATGTATAAAAGAAGCCCCTACAGAGCCCTAGTGACCAGGAGTGCTGCAAATAGGGCAGGCAAACAGGGCACGGCACAGCAGTTTACACAAAAGGGTGCACAGGAGGATGCTGTAACTCTGACAGCTTGACAGCTTGACCAGGCAGCAATGGTACCCACCTGGCAAAAAGCCCTGTCATCTCTAAGCTCTGCACCCATGACAACTGATGCAGCTTCCCAGATAGAGCCGTGGTGGGAACATGCTGCCACCTGGGTGCCAGGCTGCAGTGTGTGTGCCCTACTGTCACACCAGTAGTGGCCAACTGTAGTGAGTTCACCTGTGGGGGGTGCACCTAGGTAGAAGATCTCCTCTGCCTAGTAATAAAACTCCAGGAGGAAGTGAGTAGGTTGAAGAGTATCGAGGAGACTGAAAGACAGATTACTGGAACTGCACCCTAACCTCCCTGGAATAGACTTGTCAGGCAGACAGGACACATGATACAGAGGATTCCCTATCCTCTCTCCACCTGGCTGAACGCAGTGATTTAAGGGATGGGGGAAAATGTCTACAAGTTCCTGTTTGGCTTAGCAAGCATGTCTCCTCCATGACTACCGCACCTTCCCAAGTGCCCTTGCATAATAGGTAGGAAACTCTGCAAGTGGAACCAAACAATGACCGTTCATCTAGGTTGGAGGTGTTACCAAGGTTAAGCAGGCCTACACCTTGCATGAAAACTGCTTCCATAAAGAAAAAAAAGACATGTCATTGTCATAGGAGATTCTCTTCTGAGTGGAAGAGAAGGCCCAATATGCAGACTGGACCTACTTCTTAGGGAAGTCTGCTGCCTTCCTGGGGGCCTGGGTTAAAGATGTGAAGAGAAAACTTCCTACTCTGGTATGGCCCTTGGATTATTATCCATTATTAATTTTTTTCATGTAGGCAGCAATTAAGTTGCAATAAGAAGTCCAAGGACAATCAACAGACACGTCAGGGCCTTGGGACAACTGCTTAAGGGATCAGTACTGTTCCCTTCTAGCCTTCCAGTTGCAGGAAATTATGAGGAAAGAAACAGAAAGACCCAGCAGATGAATACTTATCTCTGAGACTGGTGTCACTGGCAGAATTTGGGAGTTTTTGGTCATGGATTTGTCTACGTGACACCAGGCCTGCTGGCGACAGAACGGTTACACTTGTCTCAAAGCAAGAAAAGGATCTTTGCATAGGAGCTGGCAGGGCTCATTGAAAGACTTAAAAATTAAAGTAGATTTGAAGGGGGAAAGGGATAAAACTACGCTTTCTAGAGATAAGCCTGGGGGAGGCAGGATAATGTTTGAAGGCCAGTGTGTTAGCGAGGTCTTTTGGTCTGCTCCACGACGTGCCGAGTACACTGGAGCACATTTGAAATGGCTTTTGTCATGGTTTAACCGCAACTGGCAACTGAGGACCACACAGCTGCTCACTCATTCCCCTCCTGGTGGGATGGGGGAGAGAATCAGAAGAGTAACAGTAAGAAAACTCATGTGTGGAGATAAAGACAATTTAATAGGTAAAGCAAAAGCTGTGCATGTAAGCAATGCAAAACAATGAATTCATTCACTGCTTCCCATTTGCAGGCAGGTATTCAGCCATCTCCAGGAAAGCAGGGCTCCGTCAGGCTTGGTCACTTGGGAAGACAAATGCCATCACTTCGAATGCCCCCCTTTCCTTCTTTCTCTAGCTTTATACGCTGAGCATGCTGTTGCATGGTATGGAATATCCCTTTGGTCAGTTGGGGTCAGCTGTCCCAGCTGTGTCCCCTCCCACCTTCTTGTGCACCTCCAGCCTACTCACTGGTGGGGTGTTGTGAGGGACAGAAAAGGCCTTGACTCTGTGTAACCACTGCTCAGCAACAGCTAGAACACCTCTGTGTTATCAACACTGGTAGCCCCGTACTAGCTACTATGAAGAAAATTAACTCTATCCCAGCCAAAACCAGCACACTTTATACTAATGTGTGGAGCATGTGGAATAAGCAAGAGGACCTAGAAGCTTTGGCCTGATTCCAGAGCTACGACATCATTTGCATAAGTGAAACCTGAGGGGATGAGTCCTGTGACTGGGGTGCCATGACAGACAGTTATAGGCAGGATAGGTAGGGCAGGCAAGGCAGAGGGGTGGTGCTGGATGTAAAGGAGGGGTTGGATTGTATGGAGCTGTGGTGGTTTAGCCCTCATCGCCACACAGTTTCTCACTCACCGTCCCCCTACCCAGTAGGATGAGCAAGAGAAATTGAGAAGAAAGGAAAACTTATGGGTTGACATAAAGACAGCTTACTAAAATAGCAAAGGAAAAGTACGAGGGCTGAACCAGCTGCAGCATTTGTAGCAGGAGTTGGAGTAGCCACAATTTCTTCCCAATTTCTCTCCCCCATCCTCCTGGGTAGGGGGACGGTGAGTGAGAAACTGTGTGGCGATAAGGGCTAAACCACCACAGGGGCTTACAGTTGGTGATGACATGGCTGAGAGCCTCTAGGTGAGGATGAAGGGGAAAACAAATAAAGTTCATGTTGTTATGGGAGTCTACTATCAAACACACAGCCAGGATAACAACATGATTAATTATCCTACAAGAAATTAAAGTATCTCGCTAGAGATCAACTGCTCTTGTCTTTATGGGTGATTTTAACTTCCTGTACATCAACTGGAAATATAATACGGTGGACACAAAAAGGTCCAGAGAATTTCTGAAGCATGTTGATGATTACTTCTTGGTGCAGGTACTAAGGGAGCCAACTAGGAAAGAGGCCCTCCTAGACTTGTTGTTTGTAAACAGAGAGGAACTTGTGGGTGAAGTGGTGATTGGTGGCTGTCTTTGTCACAGCTATCACGAAGTAGTTGAGTTTCAAATAGCTGGCAACAGGAGAAAAACTGCCAGCAAAACTTTGACCTTGGGTATAGGGAGAGCAGACTTTGGGCTGCTGAAGGAGCTAGTTAGGCAAGTCCCCTGGGAATCTGCTTTTGAACGTATTTGGGTTCATGAATGCAGGTCACTTTTTAAGATCCATCTCTTAAGAGTATAGGAGCAGGCAATTTCAAAGTGCTGGAAGTCAAGCAAGCGGGGCAGAAGGCTGGCTTGGCTAAGCAGGGATCTTCTTCTAGAACTGAGGTGGAAAATGAGAGTGTACAGACATGGGAAGCAAGGACAGACAACATAGGAAGACTATGGAGATGCTATTCACCACTGTAGGGAGAAAATCTGTGGGGCCAAAGCTTGATTAGAGTTCAAGCTGGCCAGCACTCTGAAGGTCAACAAAAAGGGCTTTTAAAAATACGTTAATAGCAACAGGAGAATCAAATATAACATTGGTCCATCGCTTGATGAGGTCAGTCACCTCATAAAGAGGGACATAGATGAAGTGGAGATGTTTAATGCCTTCTTCGCATCTGTCTTTAACACCACTGATGAGCTCTGGGACCCCTGGAGCCCTGTGTTGGAAGACTGTGACTGTAAGGCAGGTGATAAACTCCCAGCTGACCCTGAACTTGTTTGAGTCTTGCTGCTCCAGCTGGATGTGCATAAATCCATGGGGCCTGATGGGATTCATCTCAGGGCACCAAAGGAGCTGGCTGATGTCATTGTGGGACCTCTCTCCATTATTTTTTTCCACAGTCTTGGAAGTATGGAGAGGTCCCATTCAACTGGAAGCTGGCAAATATTTTCCCAATTTTCAAGAAGAGTAAGAAAGAAGACCCTGGTAATTGCAGGCCTCTCAGTCTCACTTCAGTGCCTGGTAAAATTATGGAGAAGGTTATTCTGGGAGTTATTGAAAAACACCTGAGAAACCTCGCAGTCATTGGTCATAGCCAGCACAGGTTCATGAGGGGAAAGTACTGCTTAATAAACTTAATTTCCTTTTATGACAAGGTCACCAGAAGAAGCCAGTAGATGTGAATTTGGATTGTAGCAAAGCTTTTTGATACTATCTCTCACAGTATCCTTCTAGATAAACTGTCCAGCACACAGCTAGACAAGTCCATAATATGTTGGGTGAGCAACAAGCTGACAGATTGGGTTCATAGGGTTATAGTAAATGGAGTTACATCAGGCTGGCAGCCAGTCACCAGTGGGGTTCCCCAGGGCTCAATTTTAGGGCCAGTGCTCTTTAATGTTTTTACAAATGATCTGGGCGCAAGAATCAAATGTACAGTAAGTAAGTTTGCTGATGATACTAAAATAGGAGGAGCTGTGGACTCCTTCGAATGTAAAGAGGTCTTACAGAGAGATCTGGATAGACTACAGAGCTGGGCAATCACCAACTATATGAGATTTAAAAAGAGTAAGTGCTCTGGGACAGGGTAATCCTGGTTATACCCGCAAACTGGAAGATGAGAGCCTGGAGAGCAGCCCTGTGGAAAGAGGTCTGGGGGTTTGGGTTGGTGACAAGTTGAATATGAGTCAATATTATGCCCTGGCAGGCAAAAGAGCCAACCATGTCCTGGGATGCATCAACCACAGCATAGCTAGTCAGTTGAGGGAGACGCTTGTCCCACTCTACAACACACAGGTGCAGCCTCACCTCAAGTACTGTGTGCAGTTTTGGGCACCTTGGTACAAGAAGGACATCAGACTATTTCAGTGTGTCCAGAGGAGGGCGACCAAGATGGTGAAAGGTCTCAAGGGGAAGATCTAAGAGGAGTGGCTGAGGTCACTTGGTTTGTTCATCTTGGAGAAGAGTAGGCTGAGGGGTGACCTCATCACAGTCTACAGCTTCCTCAAGCGGAGCAGTGGAGGTGCTGATCTCCTTTCTGGTGACCAGCAATAGGACATGAGGAAATGGAATGAAGCTGTGTCAGGGGAAGTTCAGATTGGACATTAGGAAAAGATTCTTCACTGAGAGGGTGGTCAGTCACTGGAACAGGCTCCCCAGGGAAGTGGTCATGGCACCAAGCCTCTTGGAGCTCAAGAACAATCTAGATTATGTTCTTGGTCATAAGGTTTAGTTTTAGGTAGTCCTGTAAGGAGCAGGGAGTAGGACTTTATGATCCTTATGAGTCCCTTCCAACTTCAGATCTCCTACGATTCTATGAAATGGAGATGTCGCTTTTTCAGAATCATATCTCTCCTAACACTACATGTTTGCTTTTTTTTCAGATTAGATGATGTATGAACTATGTGTTTATGTATTTTTACAGATTGCAAAAGGTCTTGGGTTTGGATTCTCTGGATGAAGTGTTAGACATAAAACTTGTGAATTCAAAGCATATAGTCCAAAATGCATACAATGTCAATAAACAAGGCATTGTCACTTTAGAAGACAAATCAAGTGAGTGTTTTAGAAGTTTTCATTTAACTTTTTAATATTGTATTTTACTAGTATAAAAAAGCATTAGTTCTAATCTAAATACTAGAGTATTTACAAAGTATGCCATTGTTGTCCTCTGACATCCCCATTGTACGAATCAGTGTTTATTCCATATTTACTCTCTGAAGTGTATTCTTGCTTTAGCAGGGTTGACCAATGAAGGTGAAAGAGCAGCAACTTTTTATTTATAAAGATAGGGACATTATTCACTTCAACCTTTCTTTGTCAGCCCAGCCGTTAACTGCCTGAACTGGCACATTTACGTGCGATAAATGTGTATTAAAAATTGGGAAACAATAAAAGTGAACACTTAGAGATGCTTAAAATTTCTCAGTTTTGAGTTTTCAGTCAGTGTATTTTGAAACTAGTACCGAGTCTAAAACTGCTTTACACATCAGGGAGAAAGTAAAACATATTTGAAGGTCCCTTCCAACCCTAACGATTCTATGATTCTGTGATCTTTGCTACTGTGATATATCACTTAAAATATTATTACCACCGTATTTTCCATGGGAGTTGTAGAGAAGTGAAACATGAGATTGGACCCTTGTTTAGTATAGGAATGAAACCTCCTGCAAACCATATACGTATTCATTTTAAAGACAATTAGAGCACCTCAAGATATTAACTTCCTCCTTTGCAGAAATGACAGAACTGAATGTATGAGTACTTTTCATGATTTTCAGCGCAAAGTAAACACTTCAGTGTAGTGCAGTAGTGAAGGTGTAGCTTGAACTAGTTTGGCTGATTTTTGCAGGTTGGGTTTAGGATTTACAATATGATCCATTTTGCAGATTGAGTTGTAAGAGCAGTAGGCATAATTAGTTGATACTGAGTACTGAGGGTATTAGAGTATAGATGTAATTCAAGCTAGGTCCTGCAGTAAAGAATAGTCTGCCTTTGCAATCAGTAGATCTACTATACATGAGGAACTTAAAGAATTTTCAGCTTTGCTTTTATCTTACAGTTAAACAATTTTCTCAGATTTTTTCTCCTTTTAATTTCTGTCTGTTTCTCCCCTGAGCAGAGGAACTACCTCACTGGATATTATCAGCAATGAAATGTCTAGCAAACTGTAAGTAAATTCAGGAGAGAGGAAAAAACCAAACCAAACCAACAAACCCCTGTAAAAATCAATTGAACTGACTGTGCCTTTACCACTTTATCAAATCCTGTTTGTATTCACAGTCAATATTTTTTTCTGACCATTGCTTTAAACAAAGTTGGAAAAGATCAGCCAGCATATATTCTCCTGCCAGTGCAGCTTATTTCAATGAAATATATAAAGTTTTAACTATTCTATTAATCTTCTGCTATGTGTTTTCGCTAGATCTATTGGAAATAGATCAATACAATTTCACTTATATTTTGAAGAATGAGTCTAAGTTTTGGGGTTTTTTTTCTACTTGATGTTGCATTTTTATTGGTTGGAGTAGAAAATAGTGATCTGGTTTGTGGCTGCAAATTAATTTTTTCTTTTTTTTTTTTTTTTCCTTTTTTTTTTTTTTTTTTTTTTTTTTTTTTTTTTTTTCCTTTTTTTTTTTTCTTTCTTCTTCTTCTTTCTTTATAGGGCCTAGCTGCTCAGATTTGAAGCAGCCTACATACTCAGGATTTGAAAGAGATGTCTTCAAAACTATAGTGGACTACTTCAGCCAGATGAAAGAACCTCTTCTTACATTTCATTTTTTTGATGTTTTTGTTAGCGTGTTAGGTAAGTAATTTGGAAGGTAATGAATTGTTTTGAATTAACTTCCTGGAATTAATTTACCATACCCAAATAGTATCACAGCTCATTTCTTTAGGACCGGTCCTGTCCATTCTACACAGAGAACAGTTTAATATTTAAATTTATTTCATATTACAAGGTGGTTTTATTCTTGTGTCTTTTTGATCACATTGATTCAAAAGTCTTCTATTGCTTGTTTTTATAATTTTTAAAGGCGTCTGTTCATTGCTTAGCACTGCCACACCTAACAGATGGATTTTAACAGATTTTTCTTTTTTTACAAACGCCTAAGGGTCTTAAAAATTCTCATAAGCTTTTAGAAATTGCTTGACTAAATTCTAGATTAAAAAAGATCAGGGCTGTAAGAACTGTTGTTAACCCTGGCACTATGACATCTGAAGGAAATTGAAATCTTCATTGCTCAAATTGAGAATAGACACTACCTAATCTAGTGCTTTAAAGAAATAATAGTTTAGTTATTAACTATAACTTTTTAAGCATTCACACTCTATAAACTTCAACTATCTTGTAGACAGTAAATGTGAAAATATTTCAGTACACTTTATGGTTACATTTCAGAAAACAATACTCAAGTTGAAAAGTAAACATGCTTTGTAGCATTCACTTTTCTGAGCTTCTTTAAGTGAGCTTCTTTTCTTCTATTGCTTTTAATAAACTTTTGAGATTAAAAAGGAATTCAGAATAACACTTATTTCTGGAATTTAGTATTTTTATACTTTATTAGTTGACAATCTTGGTTCAAACAATATAGTTCCTTTTCTGACCTTTTTTTCTTAGACTACAGATACTCTTGATAATATCTTTATAAGTTCTTCCTCTCCTTTCATACTCTCTTTTTGTTTGCTTTTCCATTGTATTTCACACCTTTCAGGTCCTAAGAGTTTTATTTTGCAATATTTCACAGACGTAAGAATGAGAAGAAAGAATTCATGGCAATGTTTTTTGTAGAAATGAAAGAAAATTGTGCATTGTTTCAAAAAGTCAAAAAATAATTTTGTGATGTCTTTCACAAAAAAATGAGGTGTCAATATGGAATCCTTTCTTACAAAGAAAAATAGATTCACACAAAAAAATTGTGGGAATACAAATTTTCAAGAACTACTTAGTTTGTTTTCCATCTTCATACTTATACAATTTATTTTAAAGTACTGGCTGTATATATCTGAAAATGTCATGTTTCTCTGGAAGTCGTGCCTAAACAGCCATCTAACACAGACATTTGAATGGCTAAAAAGCTGTGTTTGGCCTTAGTGGGATAATTTGGATTAGGTAGCCTTCTGACTGGGGGATGGGGTCGAGCCAGATGAGCAAATTAATTCAAAACTATGCTCCCTATCTAGCCAGAGGAGGGAGTTCAATAAGACAATTCTGCATACCTGTGGTAAAGCCTAACTCTCCTTTTTGTATTCAAAACTACTTAGAGCAATAGTAAGAAAATAAGTAAATATAAGGCAGAGATGCCTGGCCTGTAGTTTCGGTAATAAGGTCTTTTCTAACCACTCAGACTCTCTTCTGAGATTAGAACTGTGATTCTTGGGTGTGAAGGGAGAGGTAGAGGAGGAAGGGATTTTTGGGGAGTTCAGCTGAGAGAGAAAGGGGAAAGTTTTGGCTTCTGCTCAACATGTAATTAAGTCTTACCAATGAGGCTAATGTACAGACCATTATGAAGCTGTAGGTAAATGTAGAGGACAACACACACTCCACAGAATACAATTTTGTAGTAAGTGTCAGTGCTAGTACTGAACGCTGCCTGTGAAGCGGAAATTGCTTAGCAAGCTGTGCAGTTATAAAATACAGAAAAGCAGATCCATGTCTGCAGTTGCATTTCTGTGGGTTTTTTTTTAAGGGAGTAAGGCTTGATAAATTGGCAATAATTCTCCATCTTAAGACATTTGTAAACCAAGATTTCAGTCTTTGAGTCTTTGACTTTTCCTACACTACTCTCAGGGAATGAAAACCTTTCCACAGTGATTATAGGACTTCTTTCTTCCTTCAGTGGATAAGCTTTCCGTTTAGTGGAAGACTTCAGGAAATAGCAAACAAAGGGTTACTAGATTATATTTTTAGTCATTTGAGGCAACCATGATGTGCTTTATACATGTCTAAAACCT
>JAAGAY010144113.1:10925-76536 GCA_011801015.1 Ardeotis arabs
TACACTTTATGGTTACATTTCAGAAAACAATACTCAAGTTGAAAAGTAAACATGCTTTGTAGCATTCACTTTTCTGAGCTTCTTTAAGTGAGCTTCTTTTCTTCTATTGCTTTTAATAAACTTTTGAGATTAAAAAGGAATTCAGAATAACACTTATTTCTGGAATTTAGTATTTTTATACTTTATTAGTTGACAATCTTGGTTCAAACAATATAGTTCCTTTTCTGACCTTTTTTTCTTAGACTACAGATACTCTTGATAATATCTTTATAAGTTCTTCCTCTCCTTTCATACTCTCTTTTTGTTTGCTTTTCCATTGTATTTCACACCTTTCAGGTCCTAAGAGTTTTATTTTGCAATATTTCACAGACGTAAGAATGAGAAGAAAGAATTCATGGCAATGTTTTTTGTAGAAATGAAAGAAAATTGTGCATTGTTTCAAAAAGTCAAAAAATAATTTTGTGATGTCTTTCACAAAAAAATGAGGTGTCAATATGGAATCCTTTCTTACAAAGAAAAATAGATTCACACAAAAAAATTGTGGGAATACAAATTTTCAAGAACTACTTAGTTTGTTTTCCATCTTCATACTTATACAATTTATTTTAAAGTACTGGCTGTATATATCTGAAAATGTCATGTTTCTCTGGAAGTCGTGCCTAAACAGCCATCTAACACAGACATTTGAATGGCTAAAAAGCTGTGTTTGGCCTTAGTGGGATAATTTGGATTAGGTAGCCTTCTGACTGGGGGATGGGGTCGAGCCAGATGAGCAAATTAATTCAAAACTATGCTCCCTATCTAGCCAGAGGAGGGAGTTCAATAAGACAATTCTGCATACCTGTGGTAAAGCCTAACTCTCCTTTTTGTATTCAAAACTACTTAGAGCAATAGTAAGAAAATAAGTAAATATAAGGCAGAGATGCCTGGCCTGTAGTTTCGGTAATAAGGTCTTTTCTAACCACTCAGACTCTCTTCTGAGATTAGAACTGTGATTCTTGGGTGTGAAGGGAGAGGTAGAGGAGGAAGGGATTTTTGGGGAGTTCAGCTGAGAGAGAAAGGGGAAAGTTTTGGCTTCTGCTCAACATGTAATTAAGTCTTACCAATGAGGCTAATGTACAGACCATTATGAAGCTGTAGGTAAATGTAGAGGACAACACACACTCCACAGAATACAATTTTGTAGTAAGTGTCAGTGCTAGTACTGAACGCTGCCTGTGAAGCGGAAATTGCTTAGCAAGCTGTGCAGTTATAAAATACAGAAAAGCAGATCCATGTCTGCAGTTGCATTTCTGTGGGTTTTTTTTTAAGGGAGTAAGGCTTGATAAATTGGCAATAATTCTCCATCTTAAGACATTTGTAAACCAAGATTTCAGTCTTTGAGTCTTTGACTTTTCCTACACTACTCTCAGGGAATGAAAACCTTTCCACAGTGATTATAGGACTTCTTTCTTCCTTCAGTGGATAAGCTTTCCGTTTAGTGGAAGACTTCAGGAAATAGCAAACAAAGGGTTACTAGATTATATTTTTAGTCATTTGAGGCAACCATGATGTGCTTTATACATGTCTAAAACCTCCATCTTAAAACCTGAGAAATATTTGCAGAAATCATAGGTGGTTTGTGCAGACATATCAAGATGCCTCACTTGCTTCTGTTTCCGAATGAAGGCTGTCTAGAGTACTTCTCTTCCAAGAGGCTGGCTGAAATTAGTTTTCAGAATAGCTAAGAAAATAGGACTAAGGTGTCAGTGACCATCAGATATCTTCCTAACTTGGTAAGACTAAACTTGCTCTTTCCACAGCTTATAATGATTCTTCATGTACACATCTCATTAAGGTTAATTATTACTTCTCAGGGCCTCTTCTAAATATATACACTACTGTGCTTGCCAAATCTTCCTTTGAAATTAGAAGCTTTGCTTTGAACATTAAATTAACTACGGTGCTTTACCACTCTTTTCTCGGAATACTGTCTGTTTTGGCTGCCCTACTTACTACTGCACACTTCTGTTCTTTTTTTAAGAACAAACAGCTTCCACTTTTTACACCATGTGGAATTGACTGGCACGGTGGATGAGAAGACAGCAGTGGATGCTGTTTATATTGACTGTATTAAAACTTTCAGTCGTGTCCCATCATATCTTTAGGGGCAAATTGAGGAAATACAGGCTAGATAATTGGGTAGTGAGGCAGAGCAGAATTAGACTGAATTGCTGGGCTCAGAGGGTTGTGATCAGTGGCACGAAGTCCAGCTGAGAGTCAGTCAGTAGGGAGTACCCCAGGGCGGATAATGGGGCCAGTAGTCGTTAACACTTCATTAATGAGCTGGATGGTGGGACACTCTGTCCTAAACAAGGACAGAGTGCCCTAAACAAGCGTACAAATAACAAAATGGGGAAGAGCGGTTAATGCAGCAGAGGGTTGTACTGCCATGCAGAGGGACCTTGATAGGCTGGAGAAATGGGCAAACAGGAATCTCATAATGTTCAGCAAGGTTGAACAACAAGGCCAGGTTGGATGAGCAACCTGAGCAACCTGATCTAGTGGAAGATGTCCTTGCTCCTTGCAGGAGGGTTGGACTAGATGACCTTTAAAGGTCCCTTCCAACCCAAACCATTCTATGATTCTAACAAATGGAAATGCCAGGTCCTCTCCTGAGGAGGAATAACCCCATGCACCAGTGCATGCCAGGGCTGACTTATTTGAAAGCAGTGCTGCTGAGAAAGATTTGGCAGTTCTGTTGGGCACTAATGTGACTGTGGGCCAGCAGTGTGCCCTTGTGGCAAAGATGACCAGCAGCATCCTTAGCTGCACTAAGAGCATTGCCAGCAATTTGAGGGAGATCTTTCTTAAGCATTAGTCAGTGAGTTCAGTGGTGGGCCACAAAAATTAAAAGCTTGGAGCATCTGTTATACGAGGAGAGGCTGAGAGCAGGGACTGTTTAACCTGGAAATGAGAAGGCTCAGGGAGGATATTATTAATGTGTTTATAAGAGAGTGATGTGGGAGGAGTAAAGAAGAGAGAGCCAGACTTTTATCAGTGATATCCAATAACAGGACAAGACACAACAGGCATGAACAGAAATACAGGAAACTTCATTTTTAAAAATAGCTTTTTCTACTCAGAAAGTGGTCAAACACTGGAAAAGGTTGTCCAGAGAGGCTATGGAACATCCATCTTTGAAAATATTAAAAACTTAACTGGACGTCGTCCTGAGCATCTTGCTGTAGATGACCCTGCTTTGAGCAGGGTAAGAGGTCTAGATAACCTCCAGAGATCCTTTCCAACCTCTGTAATGCTATGAAAAAAAAAAGAAGTGTATCTCTTTGTCATCTTCCTTGGTCATTTTTTTTAAGAGAAATCATTGTTAGACTTCAGTCATGCAGATGTTTTGGTCCTGACTTCTGTGTGTTCTGATACTAGTGCTACTTAGGCAAATATGTAGTAGAAGCTTTCTCTACTGAGCCTCAGAAACCCAAAAGATGATGACATCTTTATAGGTACCTGAACTACAATCAGATTCCACTGTGCCTGTCCAGCCTTCAAATTTCTCTGCCATGCTCATGTTCTGTGTTTTCTCAAGAGTTTTTAAGTAGAATTAGTCATAGATTTAACTTCTACATGTGAGGGACATGTCAGTATTGTCATAGCTGTCACTGGTACATAAACACGTTTTGTTTAGATTCTCTAATTTTTCCCCCAGACTTAACTTTTTTATGTGGTTACTACAACTGTGCATACACCTCAGTTGTATTTATGCTGAGGGTTATAAAAAAGCAAAGGGTGAACCAAAACATTGTAGTTTTTCATGTCTAATAATATCTAGAGTCGTTGGTTATGATTATTAATATCTTCCAATGGATTGGAAGGAAGTCTTGTAAATACTTAAACAAGGTACCCAGTTCTAGTAGTCCAGTTCTAGGGATATCTTCGTAGACTCTTGGGGAGTGGCATTCTAAGTTAGTCATGAATGAGAAGGAAAGGAATTTGGTGAGATAGATTTAGAAATGTTATGTTAAATGCGGTGGAAATATATAATTAAGAAATGTTGCCCAATCTCCTGATCTTGTATAAACCAGGTCTGCTGCAAAAACACAGCAAGGCTGTAGAAGCTCTTCAGATATCTTGTCTCCTGCTGCCACCAGAAAATCGGAAAAGACTACAGCTGTTGGTGAGGATGATGGCAAGAATTAGCTTTAACAAGGACTTGCCACCTCTTTCCGAATCAGTGAGGACCAGAAACTTGGTATGTATAGTGTTTGGCAAAAAGTCTAGACAAGGCTTTTGGACTAGCACAGATAAAAGATTCTTAGTGGACAGTGTATACAAAATACAGTTTGCTTGTTTGAAGAACAGTTTGTCTATTCTAACTATGTGGAAAGCTACTCTGAATTTGAATAAATTTGGATTTCTTGGTAAGTTGTGAACAAATGAAGAATTTGCTCAGAATTTGGAGGTTTCCTTATATTTCAAAGTTAAATCCCCACTGATTTCAGGATTGAGTAAAAAAATAAATAAATACAGTAGATGAGATCTCTGGTGTTCTTTATCACTGCAGGCAGTGCAAGAGAAACAGACTGCCTATTTCGGTCATAGTTAGAAATATTTAGCTGAATGTTTTGATTTAACTGTTTTCAGCTGTTAAAATAAAATTCCTACCACTTTATTTCAGTACTGATTTTTTTTAATCACTTAACTACAGAAATCTCTGAAAGTCACTTTAATTAGATTTTGACAAAGCCCTAGTTTTTGCTAATGCTTTTTCTGTAGGACTACTTGTAGATTTATCACTGTTGTTTGCTACAGCATGTTATTACAAAGTTATTAGGCATAACATAGCCAATTCCAACTGCATTTCTTTTGGTTAATTTTCAAATCTTTTGCAAGAAGGGCAACAGAAAACTCAACTGTAGAGTCACTCCATAAAAATCCTATAGTAGCATGCATAAATCTAAATTTGTTCTATAGCAATTAAGTTTTTAATTAACTATAAATAGTATTTGATTATATTTTTGACTGCTAAGGTTATAATTTAATTAACTGTAAATGGTCTTCCATTAAAATAATTATGTTATTTTTAGAAGTGAATCCTTTACTTGTTTTTATTTTTTTTTAATTCAGCAGTGTAATCTATGGTACATGACAGAAAAGCTTGATTGCCTTCTGTGTTTTTAATGTTAGAATTGACTGGTGCACAAAAGGAAAACTCTTGTAACTGGATGCTTGAGCATGAGGCTACAGGAACTGAGTGGGACCTGAAATTTGATTTGATTATTTCAAAATAATGGTATTAAGTTTTTCCTCTGGTGCTTAACTTGTATTAAATTCCTGTGTTATATTTAAAATCTCTAAAATATTTGTGCCCTGTTTAACTGGAAAAGCCATGTGAAGTGACTATTTGACAAAGTCTGAGAATAAAATGTAATTCAGCTATTCTAAGCCTAAAGTCAGGATTACATTATGTATATGAGGCAAAAGCCATCTTCAGTCCACTCAGATGATGTCACTGTACACAATACATTTTTGTTTTTCAATTGATGTGTTGGAAGTACAGTAAGTATTGTACTGTAAAAGTTTTTTTTTTTCTAAAAGATCACTTTTAAAATACAGTCTGATTCCACAGCTTCCCCCCCCCCCCAAAAAAAAAAAAACCCCACTAATGTTGTTTTGTTGGGTTTTTTTTGTTTAATCAGATGGTTCAGGCATTTTCCCGTTGTATTCTCTGCTCAAAGGATGAAATGGATTTGGATGAACTGCTTGCTGCTAAACTAGTATCTTTTCTCATGGACAATTATCAAGAGATTTTAAGTGTTCCTTCTGCCTTAAAATCTTCTATAGAGGAACATGTTGTACATCTCCAGAGAGTCCAAGTAGGTATCTAGTGGAAAAAAAAAGCCTATTACGTGTCTGTGCTTCAAATTTATTCCTTCTGCTCTGAAGTTCAACAATTCTCAAAGACTTTGTTCTGTCTTTGCTAGCTTATGAAGAGCTAATTAATTTTGACTGCTGACATTCAATCATAACTATGTATTTAAATGAAACTAAGCAGATCTTGAATGGTTTAGAGACAAGAAATCTAAGATGTGTTTTCCTGTTGGTCAACACTATCTTCTCCATAGAATGGACAAACTATGTTTGTGGTAGTGAGGAAAACTGTAAATGGTTAAAAAGGGTTGCCATTAATGTTGTGATTTTCTTTTAGAGCCATCCTCTACTTGCTCAGCTCTCTTGTAACTTTGTTTGTTCATACCTTATTTTGTTTTGTTCAAAGCTGCTTTTTAGTGCTTCTTTAGTTTCTACTGAAAAAATAGCTTTTAACTTATTCCTAGACTTAAACAGGCTTCCAAGGTGTAATGGTTCTTTACTTATCAGAACTCACTCAATTAGTGCAGGAGACAGGAGGTACAATTTAGAGTCTATATTCCATGTCTTCTCTTCTTAATGACTTCAGGTGGTCAATTTCATCAAGCCAGTTTTTGCAAATTTATTGCAGACAACATAGCTGCTCTTTTTTCACTCTTTCTTCAGATAAAATATGCTGGAGCTGATACTGATGCAACTTTTCCTCCTCCATCATTTTGTCACCAAATCAGTACAGATGAATTTGAATACCAAAGGGCAACTGGTTCTCAAGAACCACTGGCAGCTTTATTGGAAGAAATTGCAATGAATAAAGAAATATCTGTGAAAGATAAGAAGAAGAAGCTCAAGCAAGTAAATAAAAATTCCTCTACAGTTTTAAATTTTAACTTAAAAAGCTTTATTAAGTCTCAGACATGTAGTCCTCTACAGAAATACTGAGATTTAAAATAGTAGGTACTCTTGGGGATTTCAAGCTTTTAAATAGTTTATAATAGAGGTACTGTGATGAATCAAGCCAAATTAGAAAATATAACCTAATTTTCTACATAGAGATATAGAAAACCCACTAGAGAAATAAAAATTTTCCTGCTCCAGAGGTGGAGGTTACACTTTAATAGTTTTTTATATTATAAGTTTGAGTGAATTCTTCATTTAAATTGATGTGTTTTTCTAGTTTCAGAAATCTTACCCCGAAGTGTATAGAGTACGATTTCCTACCCCTGAAACTGAAGCGGTGCTATTTCCAGAAAAAACTAAACAGAAACCACCAATACTGATGTGGGCCTTAAAAAAGCCTTTTCAACCATTTCACAGAACCAGAAGCTTTCGGATGTAAATGGTTTGAAATGTATCAGCGAACTGAGTCAGAGAATATTATCAATGGATTTTATGCAAAAGGAGCCTGAGTTACTCAAAAAACTACTGGGGATACTGCCAAAATGGTAGAAAAGATTAAAAGAAGAAGAAAGTATTGAGGTGGTAGAAATGCGAGCCGTTATCAGTATTTTTGTAAAACATTATTTTTTTTAAATGTCTGTTATTTTAAAACAAAACAAAAATTAAAACTCAACCAACTCAAGGTGATTAATCTACATGGGTGATAAAGTACACTTGCTTTAGTTTGATATGACCATTGTTTCAAGGTCTAAATGTATTTGTGTGTAACATATTGTTGGTAACTAGTCAACAGCTTTTTTTTTCCCTGAAAATGAGTCTTTTGCATAAATTAGGCTGTGTTTGTTCACATATACCTTGAGGAACTAATTTTCTGTGCATGCCTGAATAAGTATGAAACACTGGAGTTTGTTTTGTTCTACACCTTCGTGTATTTATATGTAAGATTTCTCTTGGAAAATTGTACAAACTTATTCTTAATTTTCTGATTCATATGATTCATTACAACTGAAGTCAATTCCTGTTGAAATCCTATTAACTTCTGTAGTTCTGATCCATTCTTTTAAACAACCCAATCTTTTAAGTGTTTTCCAATATGCTTTTACTAATTATTGCCATATAAAATGTGATGCTTTACAATAGAATATATTTTATCAGAAAAATCTGAAGCCTTGCATTTCCTCTGGAAATGGAATTCAAATATTGAAGTGACATTGAAGCATACATGCCTTTAATGATTTCATTTGTTTTGCATTATGAAAACTACTGTTCCTATAACTTGACTGTGCATATAACATACTTGATTCTGACAGCACTTTTGATCTATTAAAGCATTACCATTTTCCAATATTTACTTAGAGTGGTGATTTCATGTTACCCATTAGAGATTTAAAGAGCAACATTTCATACCTTATTGAATGTCAGAGTAGTCAACACAGGAGAGAAGACAGATGACACTGCAACAAATTTCTGTCTGGTATTTTCGTAAGCAACATGGTGACTATCCTGCGATGCAACATTGACAGTATTTTCACTTTGATAACCTCCTGACCAGTCAATAAGCTTTAAGATGTACAGTACAAAGCTCTTGGTTTAATAGATTGGAATATTTCTTGGGCAATGTGATTTTGAACAGTACGTGTTTCCATGACCTATTTTCACACATTGGTTGTACTTGGACTTCATATCAATAATCCTTTTCCTAAGCAAAATTGATACAAAATGCTACACTTTTCTATTCAAATAATAATGAAATATTAAAATTAGTATTAAAAGTAGTCTGAGATCACTTAACTTTGATACTAAGTCTTCAAGGGTGACATAATCTTTTAGATGTGTCATAGTATTCTGTGTATGCTTACGTGCAGTCAAACTTTGAGTATGACTAGAATACTCATCTATCATAACTTGGTTACAGCACTAATCAATGAAATATAATAATAAGTAAGACTAGTTGGAAAGCAAGTCTTGGATACAAGTGGAAACCCACAGTAAGTGATCTTTGACATCAGTTCCTAACTATGGCAATCTATTTGCCATTGGAAGTAATCTCACTGCCTGCCAATAAGCCTTCTAATGCTATGTAGATTTTTTTCCCCCATTGTTACTTTTAAAAAACATGCAGCCTTCCTGAGTCTATTTTAAACAGTAATTGCAGTTTACTCATTAGTTGAAGATGTGTCATATGTTTCTATAGATCAATTGTTCTTTCGTTTCAAATAATTATTTCCTTGACTGTGATAAAATCAAACCAAGCAATTTGTTCACAATTCCCAAGCCTGTAAAAAAAGTCATCACAAAATGTCCTCTAAAACCTTGAAGGGACTGTAGGGAGACAACTTCATCTGAGTTCTTAACCTCACATTCCAAATTTTAACTGTTGGGAGACACTTGGGAGACACTTAAGAAAGCTTGTCTTAGTAATAGAAGATATGTGATTACGGCTGCTGCTTACAGCTATTCCTTGTCTCGTAACCGAACCAACTGCAAATATGTGACATGAGTATGAACACAAAAGTAAGTTTGTCTATTCCCTTCAGGGTGGAGGTTTGGAAAAATAAAAAAAAAACTTGAAAGCTAGTTCAGAGAAGACTGTGGGCTTGATAAAGTGTCTTACAAGAAACAGATTCTATATCCCTAAGTTATAGTCAACAGAAACTTCAGGTTTGATATTAACTTTCTTGGGAATTTACCTTTATTTCTGTGTTAAAGCACTACAGTGTCTTGATGTTGCCAAGACTGAACAACATGGGTTTTCTTGGGTTTATTTCTCTTGAACCGTGAGGACCGTAGGCCAAACATTCTTTTGCTTAACCTAGTGGCTGTTTTCTGCAAAGGCTCATGAAATGGAGTACTAGCTGTCATTCTTTTAAAGCACAGCAGGCAGAAGACCTAATAAAGGTAGAAGATGATCTTTCAGCTGCTTTTTCAGTCTACTTAGATCAATGTTTGTCATCTAAGAGGAATATCTGAAATATCCACCTGTAAGCTTATATGTAAGTAGGAGCTATTTCATGCTAAATTTGGGCAAACAATGCTTGTTTAACTCCTTAGTACTGAAACTTATAGTGTAATTTCATTAGCTGTCATGTTACTGTTAGGATTTCTGGACAAGATCTTTGAGTAGAAACTTCTATTTTGTGTTAGGATTTTTTTCCTTTGCTAAGTTCTTTCCCTCCAGCAGAGCAATCTCTTTTCCATCACCCTCCATGCCACCTTGAGCATAACTTCTCTCCTGACATTGGTTCCCAGTGACACATCTGTGACCGCTTTGCTCCAGAATTTCCTGGAAAATGGAAGAAGAGTATTCATCTTCCTTTCTTGGGAAGGGAGGGGAGTCTTTGCTTAACATTGCTCTTTCTTGCTGATTGTTGCATTGCTTTCCTTCCTTCCTCAAACACAGCTTGCTGCAGCTTCTAAGATAACAATCTGTCATCTGGTAAACCTTTCGGTTCATGTGTCTTTGTTTCTGCTCTAGTCCTCTGATGTTCTTTGAGTAATAGCTTTCTTTGTTAGTTGCTAATATGTAAAGATTATTTAATTACTCATCTTTTGTATGAAGTCTGTTTAACTCCCCTAATTTACCAGGATTGTGATATTAGCTGTTTACACTTATGATTACAGCAAATGATTGGTGACTGACGCTGTTTTCTGAAACTGTTTTCAGTGTTACTTCACTTCATATCGGAGGAAGCTTATGCAAAGGTTAGCAGACAAGGAATGAGCACATGATGTAATCTACCAGGACTTGTGCAAAGCATTTCACACTGTCCCACACGCCATCCTTGTCTCTAAACTAGAGAGACATGGATTTGACAAACAGAGCTCTTGGTGGGTAAGAGTTGTGGTCACCGCCTCAATGTCCAAGTGGAGACCAGTGACAAGTGGTGTTCCTCAGAGGCTGGTATTGGGCCCGGCCCTGTTTAACACCTTTGTCGGTGACATGGACAATGGGATAGAGTGCACCCTCAGCAAGTTCGCCGGTGACACCAAGCTGTGTGGTCCGATCAATACAGTGAAAGGAAGGGATGCCATTGAGAGGGACCTTGACAGGCTGGAGAGGTGGGCCTGTGCCCAACCTCATGAAGTTCAACAAGGCCAAGTGCAAGGTTCTGCACATGGGTTGGGGAAATCCCAACCACAAATACAGGCTGGGCAGAAAATGCATCAAGAGCAGCCCTGAGGAGAAAGACTTGAGAGTGCGGGTGGACGAGAAGCTCAACATGAGCTGACAATGTGCGCTTGCAGCCCAGAAGCCCAACTGCATCCTGGGCTGCATCAAAAGAAGAATGGCCAGAAGGCTGAGGGAGGTGATTCTCACCCTCTACTCACCCTCTTGTGAGACCCCAGCTGGAGTACTGCGCCCAGTTCTGGAGCCGGCGATATAAGAAGGACCAGTTGGAGTGAGTCCAGAAGAGGGCCATAAAGATGATCAGAGGGCTGGAACATCTCTCCTATGAGGAAAGGCTGAGAGACTTGGGTTTGTTCAGACTTTGTTCAGTCTGGAGAAGAGAAGGCTCTGGGGAGACCTTATAGTGGCCTTCCAATACCTAAAGGGGGCTGATAGGAAAGATGAGGAGAAACTCTTTAGCAGCGTCTGTTGTGATAGGATAAGGGGTAGTGGTTTTAAAATAGAGGGAGATAGAGTCAGATTAGACATTAGGAAAAAATTTTTTACAGTGAGGGTAGTGGAACACTGGAATAGGTTGCCCAGAGAGGTGGTGGAAGCCCCATCCCTTGAAACATTCAAGGCCAGGTTGGATGAGGCTCTGAGCAACCTGATCTAGTTGGGGATCTCCCTGCTCCTTGCAGGGGGGTTGGACTAGATGGCTTTTAAAGGTCCCTTCCAACCCATCTGTTCTATGTTTCTATAAAATCTAGGTGATCTCATCTTTTCATTCTACTAAGTGGAAAGGAGGACTAAAATGAAGAACGTAGCATGTTAACGTACCACATTTCTTAGCTTATTGTGATACGCCAGAGCTTTTTTCCTCTTTTTTCTAAAAATATGTTTTGTGTTGTAAGAGTATCTCTTTCTTTCACAGAGACTGTGCTAACTCAAATGACTTACTTTATCTCTCGATCACAATTTTTTAAGTCTCCTACTGTCTCAGAGCTTATGATTCTAGTTATTGTACCTCTAAGTAAGCTCTTACTTCTTAGATTTTAAATCCACAAACTCACAGATACCATTCTGTATCATACCGTAAGTGCACGTGAATTAATTGTATTAATTTGAAACAGCTGGTATACTTTATACCAGTTGTAACTTATTAATATTATTATTTTCATCAATTCGTTAAGCTTGAAGCAGAGGTGATGAACTTTTCAGGAAAACAAAGGCTGTAAAATGGGAGTAGAATAGACACAAGTTTTTAGCTCTGTTTTCAAGTATCTGCTGTATGGTATTTGTTTATCAACATCTCTTCCTGTGTTAGATGTTAGTTCTGCTGCTGTTTTTTTTCCCCCAGAAACCCTAACTATAAAATAGTTATGCATCCAGGACACTATTTATCTCCTCTTTCTAGATGAATCATGTTTGAGAAGAGATTCTACCGTTTGTGAAAGGAGTTCACAAATTTACTAAGTATAAACATAGAACATTATGTGAAGTAAGTCTCTTTTCATGAACTTCTGTTTGGGTGCCTAACTCCCATTTAATTTTACTAAGAAAACTAAATAACATAGAGGAGATACTCAAGTCTGTATTTAAAAAGAAGGAAGCTGATGCATATTTGTGAAGTCCTTTCTAAAAGTAACTGAAAGAAGCAGCATATTTAATCAGTATTGGTTAGGGACAGTAATTTTAAATTTCATTGCTTTTTTGGGGACTTTGGATATCTAAAGCTGCCTGAAAAAAATCTCTTTCTTGTCCTGGCAAAAACAGAAAAATACCAGAACGTTGTCAAGTACACCATTATTTAAGAGCATAATTGAGAATAATTGAAATAGCCAATACCAAATGAGTCTGATGGCAAACTAGGGCAAAACTGTGGAAAACCTGATACAGAATTTTAGTGGGAAAACCTAAACCACAGTAATGGAGCTAAAGTGTAGTCAATGAATTGCTTTAATTTGTCACAGAAAGTATACTGTCTTTGCACGGCAAATTTGCTTTTGTTAGTGATGGAGATTCCAAGTTTATTTTATAATGTATATCAGCTTTTGACTGCTGAAAAATTTTTGTTGAAGGTGGGATATTTATATAGCAAATTTAGGCAAATTGACAATAGACTTAGCTCTTATTTCTTTTTTGTGGATTCCTTGGAAGTACTGATGGAGCCATGAATATGGCTGAAAACCGAGGGTACAATAGACCTTTAATGGCATTTCATTTAGTAGCATTTGATAAAAATATTCCTGGATAATGTCAGTTGGTGTTTAGGTGATTAAGAACTGCCTAAATGTAGGAACAAGGGAATCATGATGGAGGTACTCTTTATGGGTTTTTGCAGGAAATCAGTACTAGATTTTCCTATCAGGTAATGTTTTTGCTGAGGACATGAAAGTAAGTACAAAAGTCACTCTTAGCATCATTAGCTAATCTCGTTAGTGTTTTCAGACTGTTAAGTAACAATAGAGGTATTAATATGGAACAGTGCAGGTTGAAAATTAATTCAAACAAGGTCACTTCAAAGTCAGGTGTCTAAGAACAAGGTATGTAGGTCATATAAAAAAGAAAAAAAAAACAGGAGGAAAGACTGTGTTCTGGAAAACTACAGCTCTGTAAAAGGTTTCTCCCACAGTGAACAAGGCTTCCTGATATTATGCTGAAGCAAAGGGCTAATGTGGTTCTTGAAGGTCTAAATTGGAGGTTGTTACATAAAATCAGCTGACTCATCTCATGTGACCTCTACACTCAGTACTGACTGACTGATACTGAAACATTGCTATTTTTGCAGCTTTTGTAAAACTGTAGATGATGCAAGGTGAGTGTTTGGAATTATTTCCTTAAACCGAGAGTTTGCATTACTTCTGTCTTTCCCATTTATGAGAATCAAGAACAGGAGGTCACTTGATTACCTTGTGGAGTACATTCCCATAAAGAAGTACTTATATTGGTAAGCAGCAAAGACTTGAGTTGAGAAGGGAGTAATACTCAGTGGATGGAAGATGGAGCTGGATATGGTGGGGTTTTTTTTATGTTGAGGGTACTGAATGATGGGAACGTGATTAATTTTAACTCTTCCTGGTTTCTTCAGAAGAAGATCTCTCTGGTGGGTGTTTACTGAAACCAAACTCATTGAGCTCAGGGCAAGGTGAACAGAGGGGAAGTATAATAACCTGTGATGTGTGGAAGATTGGACAAAATCTCAGGGTTCCTCAGTCTTTGCATGCTATGGATTTTCACCTGCAAGTCAGACATCTGTTCAAATTCATCAGCTTCACTCTGACTTGATATTCAGGAGTGATGTGAAACAGTTGATTTGTTATTCCTCCTGTGATTTTTGAGGCAACTGAAGAAAACAGCATTTGTTACTTTTGTTCTTCAGCCAAACCCCAGTGAATATAGGCAAAGAGGGGTCACCTTTTGAGTTGCCAGGGCACAGCTGCTTCTAGGATAATGAAAAACAGCTCTACTCTGGTCAAGGAGAATGAGTTTTGTCTCCGGTGCGCTGCAGCTGCTTTGCCTGGGATTCAGAGAGAGGATAAGATACACAGAAATGTGATCTGGTGGCTGGTGTGAATTATAGTTATACAGTCATTGCTGCTTTATGATCTAAATTTTAAAATGTATGTCTCAGTCTTTTTTTTTTTTTTTTAACCTGAGATTATGTGGTGCTGAACTGATCATAGTCATATGTAGGAAAGATAAGTCTTGAACATCCAAAGCAACCTGAAGTATCTCTTGTCCTAGCACTAACTTAAGGCTGTCTGTAGCTACTTCTTCTTGTGATTTTTTTACACTTTCTCTATACTTGTGGTTTGAAATCACTGCAAGGTTCTCTGAAACTTTAGCGGTGACTAAATGAGAAGCTTCTGGCAATGATTCCTGAGCTTGCCTGCTGAAGAGAGGATGGATTGACCTGACTTCTAGACAGACTCCAAAGGTGAATAAAAGGCATGATGTAACATTTTTAAATGTTTGCAAATATTTCTTTTGTTTCCTTGTTTAATCTGAGTCCTTATTCATGTAAGGATCTGGCCTTGTGCATGACTAAGATTTGCCATGTGATTTCAAAGCTTATATGCAGTGCTAGCTTTTAAATTTAATCTCATAAAAAGCAGTAGTTCTGAGTCCTGTAGCTAATTTTCTATTCAAATACTGGTGAGAGAATGAGTAGTGGGATTGTTAGTTTCTTGTTTGTTACAATGACTTGCCGTATGTTCACTTTCTTGTTGCAAGAGATTGTATGAAGAATAATATGTCCTTTTGATGTTGAAATCTATGCAAAATGTTTTGAGATCCTATGAAAAATTCCTGCCTCTTCTCTCCCTTGATAATTATTTAATGTTTCATGTATCACTCTAGATGCTTCATAGTTTATGACCCAGCAGAGGTCAGCCTTGTGACATTTTTCAAAACATATGCTCAAAGAAAAGGAGTAGAGACAAATTTCTTATTATAAAAGCCTTTTGAATTTTGTTCTGTAAAATACATCCCTGCAAATTAGAGTTGGTGTGGTATTAACTGCGTTGTAGCTAGATGTGCGCCTTCAGTATCTCAGTGTAACTTGTTTTCCTGTAATAGGAATGTTTATTGTTTTGTAAAATTGCCACAAATTGTCTCCAATGTTAGCCTCATTGGTATACTAAAATACCTACTTACTGATTTGATGAGAGTATTGTATTTCCAGAGCTGGTTGTGTAGCTCAGTGAAACAACATCAAGAGGGAACACACGGAATTGTTGTTTGAATGCTATGTGCTTCAGGTTCACAGTGACATCTTGAAGCTGTGTGTCTGTACAACATCAGTGACTGGGGCAGGGCCAGAAAAAGTGGGGAGTGAGGAACAGGCAAGTATTTTGTTACTTCTTTCTGAGAGTCTATGAGAATAAAAGGTGTTCTTACCTTTTCATAAGGAAGCACTTTTTTCCTTTGTGATTCTTAAAAAAATTAAATTTTGGGAGTGGAGGGAAATGAATATTCGTCCCCTACACCAGCTCAGAAGCACAAATTATTTGTTCACAGTGTAAAATGCTATTCCTATGTTGTATCACAATGCTAGAATGATCAGTAGTGGTTTCTTTGTTGCTAATAAGGGTCTAATTGTGTATAAAGTTGATGATTCAGATTATAATCCTCATCGACAATAGTGGCAGACCTGTCTTAAATTGTCTGACTACCTGGTTTGTAATTTCAGTTTCAAGTGGCAAACTCAAGAGCGGCTGATGTAATTGCTCTGCTCTGCTTGAACACAATCTTTTGTGTACCTTGAGCTAGCTCCAAAGTAGTTTTATCCAGTTAGACAGTAGAACTCAATATGAAATAACAGCATTGTCAAGGCTGCACCTGAGTCTTCTGCAATAGAACATGCTTAAGTGACTTGAGCATGACATTGGGAAACGGGAAAACATGTGGCCTTTTTTGTTCACCCAGTTTGTTTTCTGAACTGCGCAAAGATGTTTTACTCTCTTATTGTTGCTGCACTTTTTGTATGCTCTGAAGTTGTTTTTCAGATGTTGAAAACACACTGTGATGAGAACAATATTCTGAGGTCTTGGTGTAGCTAGTAAAAACATATTTTGTGTCTCTTGCAGCAGCAAGGCTGCAAGTAAAAATCAGCCTCAGGAATAAAGACTATGCTTTTTTAATGGTTGCTTTTCTTTTAAAACCCTCTTCTCTTTTTCTTTGTTTGTTTTTTTTTTTTTTTTTTAATTTGCCTTCAAGGAGGAAAGATCAGCTTGGAGCAACAGCAGCTACTATGTTTATCTTTTGCAAAAGATGTTTACAAACCACCCAAAAACCTTCTAGACAGAGCATTATCTTACAAAAATGTTCTCCAATTAGAGAGAGAAAATAAGAACTTTGTTAAAATGAAAGCCTTTCCTGAGATGGAAGCCTTTATTAGTGTGCTGTGACCAGAATGCTGTAACATGTTCTTCTTGAATATGTTATTGAGGACACTTAATGTTTATTATTTGCTGGAGAATAGGAAAACCAAGGTATTAAGACAAAGAACCCTATTTAATGTTAATCAGCAACAGTGTATGTTGTTCTTGTTCCTGTCCACTCACTCTGTTGAAACGAAAATAGTCTTGAATGCTTTGGGCATCCTGTGGACTTAATAGTATGTGCTTTTGTAATTAGACCCTAACCTAATGGGTATGCAAAAGAAGAGACATTGTGAATTAATGTTGCATGAGTAACTATCATTTTATTATGCTGCTTCCTAGCTTTTGAGTACTTGACTGCTGTCTTAACAGTCTCTCATTCAAAAGCATATTTTATCCTTCGCACAATGGCGTTTGCCCAGTACTTTAGTTGTTACATAGAAATCCCAGATTTGTGAGAAACTCTTCAATTTAATAGGCCTTCCTTTAACAAAGAGAAAAAAAAAGTAGGTGCAGGGACACATGCTCTCAATTGAATCAGCTTGGGTTCAGGTGTACTGAAACAAATAAAACCAAGTGAACTTGGACTATCTAAGTGGAAAATCACTGGGACTTTTGCACTGTGCTTCTCACCACACCTCCCTTTGAGAATACAGTGCAGAAATACCTGGTCTGGTTTTGACAGAGAAGCTTGCTTCTCAAGATGTCATGTAAGTATGTAAGCCTCAGCTAGTAAACTCTTCAGACTTTAGAAAATATAGCAAAAGGCTTGTGGGTCGAGATAAGGACAGGAAGAGATCACTGACCAATTACCACCACAGGCAAGCCAGACTCAAGGAAATTAATTTTATTTATTACCAACCAAATGAGAGTAGGGTAATAAGAAAAATAAAACCCAAAACTTGAAACGTCTTTCCCCTCCCATCCCTTCTTCCCAGGCTTAATTTTACTTGTGATTTTATCTGCCTCCTCCCTGCCAGCGGCACTGCAGAATGGGAATTGTGGTCAGGCCATCACACATTGTCTCTGCTGCTCCTTCCTCCTTATGAGGAAGACTCCTCACACTCTTCCCCTGCTCCAGTGTGGGGTTCCTCTGATGGGAGACAGTCATCCATGAACTTCTCCAATTTTACTCCCTCCCATGGGCTGCAGTTTTTCATGAACTGCTCCAGTGTGGGTCCCTCCCATGGCGTGCAGCCCTTCAGGAACAGACTGTTCCAGTGTGGGTCCCTTCCATGGGGTCACAGGTCCTGCCAGAAGCCAGCATGAGCCCTCCACAGGACCACAGCCTCCTTCGGGCACCCACTTGCCACAGTGTGGGGTCCTCCCCAGGCTGCAGGTGGATCTTTGCTCCTTCATGAGCCTCCATGGGCTGCAGTGGGACAGCCAGCTTCACCATGGGCTGCACCACGGCCTGCAGTGGAATCTCTGCTCCAGCGCCTGGAGCACCTCTTCCTCCTTCTTCACTGACATTGGTTTCTCTTATGTAGCCTCACTTCCCTCTCCTGGACACTGTTGCACAGCAGCTATTTCCCCTTCACAACCATATTATCGCAGAGGCGCTACCACAGTCACTGATGGGCTTGGCCTCGGCCAGCAGTGAGTCTGTCCTGGATCTGGCTTTATCAGACATAGGGAAAGCTTCTGGCATCTTCTTACAGAAGCCACCCCTGTAGCCACCCTGCTATCAAAACCTTGCCACACAAACCCAATACAAGAGGCTTACATAACTTGAGAAAATGAGACAGTAATTGTGCAAATCTCCACAGAAAAGTTGCACCATGTGCACCAAAGCAAGGAACACTACGAATTCAGACAGCTCAAATTTAGAGAACAGGACATGATGCGTAATAAGTGCGTACTTCAAGTTTTATAAAGAGTTCAGTTTTTTAACAGACTAGGAATATGGAGTGGACTATACAAATTAAGTTTACTTTCTGAAGCTACAGGCTCGTCTGTGAAGTCTTTGTTCAGGCTCATCTGGAAACACGTTTGAGTTTAACTCAAGCTAGTCTTGTTAAAGGACAGACTACTAAGAGGATTTTCTCTTGCTTAGAGTTAAATAGACTCACATTTTCCTTCATGGACTTCAATAATTATCTTCAATTAGAACTGTGCATCAAAAGAAGCGTGACCAGCAGGTCAAGTGAGGTGATTCTCCCCCTTTGCTCACCCTTGGAGACCCCACCTGGAGTACTGCATCCAGCAAAGGAGCCCCCAACAGAAGGAGGACATTGACCTGTTGGAGCAAGTCCAGACAAGGGCCACGAAGATGATCAGAGAGCTGGAGCACCTCTCCTATGAGGACAAGCTGAGACTGGGGCTGTTCAGCCTGGAGAAGAGAAGGCTGCGGGGAGACCTCTGGTCTCCCAGTACCTATAGTGGTCTTCCAGTACCTAAAGGCAGCCTATAAGAAAGATGAGGAGAAACTCTTTAGCAGGACCTGTTGTGTTAGGAAGAGGGGTAATTGTTTTAAAATAGAGGGAGGTAGATTCAGACTTGATGTAAGGAAGACTTTTTTTTACAATGAAGGTGGTGAAACACTGGAACAGGTTGCCCAGAGAGGTGGTGGATGCCCCATCCCTGGAAACATTCAAGGCCAGGTTGAATGGGGCTCTGAGCAACCTGATCTGGTTGGGATGTCCCTGCTCTTTGCAGAGGGGTTGGACTAGATGACCTAGATGACTTGTGAAGGTGCCTTGCAACCCAAACCATTCTATGATTCTATGATAATTATGGCTGTTGTTTTTCTGTAGCCAGGTTCATCTGCTACTCTTTGATGATGTGCAGATTACCTGAGTGTGGAATAGTAATGTTTATGCTTACCATGATAATGCTTATTTTCTTACAATTAGGAAAGAAAAAGAAGAGAGTCAAGGTTTGTGCTGGGCATCCTGCTTTACTGCCTGATTTCCCAAACTGTTCTGCATGTTTGGTTGACACTGTGTCTGGATATACTCAAAATATCTGCAAAATATTAATTGATATAAAATAACTAATGATTTATTCTATACAACCTGCTTGCTCATTTCACGGGTACCTGAAAGCTTAAATAATTTTTTTTTGTAGGTTTTAGTTCCTATCATGTCAGGAAATAGAATCAAAGAAAAAATAAAGTTGTGTCCTATTTCAATGCCAAATGTAGCATTGGTTTATGAGATCTGAAGAAATTTTCTTTACCTATCTCGAAAGTTTTATTTAATCAAATTCAAATTTATTCCTATTTTATTTTGAAAAACACTGCAACATTGAAATACTATTGCTACCTGGCTTCCATTAAGAAAACATCTTTGTTTTGACACTTGAATCCAGGTTTGAATAAAATATTTTTAGATGTAGTATCAGTTTCATAATATTGGCAGAAAATACAATTATTTCCCCTCGCCTACCTTTAAATTCAGTTGGAAGTCAAGCTTGCACTATCAGGGCAAATTCACTACCAAATATTGCAGTCTTCTTTGTACTTTTCACCTGATTTTGTCAATTTTTCAGATTGCTGTTAATGGAGAAAACTATTGCCTGAAACCATGAAAATGAAATTTAAATTCAGAGGTGGAGTGATTGAGAAAGCTTGGCAGGCTCATTATTCTTATTTAAGGTGGGATTCATCATATGCAACTTCAGCCACATAAAAGCTAGATCCCAACAGAAACCCTTTTTATTGCCATTTTCAGGAGACTACTTGTCTCCTGCCTTTTGAGATTAAAATAATTGTTTTCAGAAAGGGCCAGTATTGCTGTGTTGATGTAATGAAAGTATAGATAAACTTTAAAATAAAAAAAAAAATCATCCTGGTATTTTTTTTTTTTCTCATGTGTATGAAGCCAAATGTAGGTAAAATTGCAGCACTCTATAATATGCTAAATTTAATTTGATGTGGTAACATGGGTGATAATGGTGAAGAAATAGCTTTCCATGCAGCTTGCAAGCCTGCCAGGAGCTATGGAGATGTACTCAGGCTTCTGAGGTACTCAGAGGCCCTTGCTCTCATGATCTTTGCAAGGACTGTTGTTAGTGCTAGCTTAACTCAAAGCTGTGGCTGTCTCCTCCTTGTAGGTATATGAAATACGTACTTGGGAGACAGGAGATTTTAGAAGCTATCTGACCAGAAATTTTTAAAGAACATATGAATGCAAACATAGGTTTACAGAGTATTGTCTTGTATACAATTTTGATGAGCTTGCTTGTATATTTAAATAAAAAAATGTTAGCAAAACAGAACTCTAAACATTTTTAAAGAAAGGAAGTGCTAATCCTACATGACTTAAGAGGTAAATCACGAAAGATTCTACCATCTCTTAAAGAGTGTTATGATGAATGATAACCTTAGAAATATACCTAGGGAAAATGAAATGCTTGAAAATAAACTTTTTATTCTGAAATTTTCTGATTCTCAGTATTTATCTGTGAAAGAGATGCTGTGACATACATGCATAAAGATATTTTATTCAAGAAGGGGAAAAACAACTTGACACAGAAGTCACGATAAGAGGGGTACCTGGCCATGAAATAACTGAAGGAAAATAAAATAAAAAAAAGAGGATAAATATTTATATAAAATCTCTAACTGTTTAAATAGAAGACATTAAACAGTCAAGAAGGCAGGAGGGACATTGGCCTCAAAAGTTTTTGAATAATAAATCTAGCATGCAGAGGAAAAAAATTCTTTTTTTTTTTTTAATTTTTATTTTTAGCTTATTATTCTTAACAAACTGAAGGTCAAACAAGAAACAGGGATAAATCACCCTGAGAGGACAGTGACATGGTAAGAACTTTAATTTTCTTGCTCTACATGGACAAAACATCAATAAGAAAAAGAAAATTGTACAAATAATGGTTCACAGCAGAGAATTAAAATTTGCCCTGAAACTTTGGCTCATGGGGTGCTTTATTAACATCGAAGAGTAGTGTGATACTGCTTGAAGGCACTCTACAGTGTTTGCGTAGGAGGGACAGGTGTCTGATGTCATTGGTTGGTGAACAGAGAAAGCATGTAGACCTCTTTTTTTTGCTTTCTCTCCAGAGTATTACTTGAGGAATTTCAATAATACTTAATTTTTATTTTTATTTAGAAAGTAAAGAAGAATATCACCTGCTGTTGTCCAGCCTGGACAAAGGAACTGCCTTAATGCTTGTGGGGGCGAGATATCTTGATAATGATGCTGCAGCACGTCATGTGTGTAGCAGGGAAGAGTGGCCACCACTACTGGTACAGGTAGGTTGCCTAAACGACTGGGTAAACATGTGCTTAAGCAACACTACAGATACCATTCTAAAGGCTTAGCAAAGAGTAGAAGCTGTCTTGAGATAAGTGTTGAAAAAATGAGGCTGAATGCTATCCACATGCTGCAGATTGGGGAGAAAGATACAAACTGTGAATCATCCCACTTTATGAAAGGTTGGTGTGTTTTTTTCAAACACTTATCCTCCAAGGTGTTTGCTTTGGTGAGAAAGATTTTTCAATATATGTAACTATCTTTGCTCAGGGAAGAACAGCCACTATTAATAAAAACTTATTAAAAAAAAGTTCTATGCTACTGAAAGCATTAAGATGATGTCTTCAGCTTCCCATATTTTTATTCCTTGCCCTAACATGGTTATCACTTTGTTGGAAATTGCCTAAATGTAGTTTATGCAGAGACGTGTCTTTTCTCACATTTTTTTTTTCTGATGCTGATAAATTGAATACTTAGACATACTCTGTTACCAGAGTAAGGACCAGTTCTTCCATAAGACTTTTATAATTCTAGCTCCAAACTTGACTCTTGTGAAGCCTATCTAGAGGGCCACTGTATCTCCAAGTATGATTATGCTTGCACTTGATTGCCTTTGAGAGTAGCAAGACCTTCTTAGTGTTATCTTGAAACACTGCACAAGACCATTATGCAAATTTGGCAGAATAAGTTAAATTGCTGAGAGTAGGATAAAAAGAGGATGGGGAAAAAACAGGTGTGTGGAGAAAGGTGAGTCATGAGGGAGGTGGAACCTTTTCTGTCTGTCAAGATGCTTATTATAGCCATGTGGGTATTGTCTGGCACTGTTAGTACATAATATGGTTTCATTCAGCTTTATACATGAACGTATGAGCAACAGAAATTAAAATAATACACAAAAGGGTACTTTAAGAGATTCTGTAAAGAGACCAGATAAGTCTGATATCATCTTTAATTAATGAAAATTAAATTATGAGAAGACTTGGAAAGTAGAGATAGCTATGTGTGGGTAGCTACGGGTTTGCCAGGGTGGAGGAAAGCCCGTTGTCTTCTACTTCTTTCCATGGATCACTTTGAAGGCTTATAGTTGGCTGAATTGTTTTCTACTGAGGATATGTTTCTATCTTTGCCAAAATGAAATATAAAACTGTGGGAAGGAAAAGATGTCCAACAGTTCTCTGTGAAGAAATGCTGAAAGCTAACGTGCTCAGGAGGTAGGAAAGGATCTTTTAGACAACTTTTTAAAGGATTGTTAATTTGTAAGAAGAAATAATAAAACCATGTAGCATTGAGAACGCCTTGCAAGTTTACTTGAAGAAAGAAATAGAAAAACCACCAAGTATCTTCAGGAACAAAGCTGAAACTATGAATGATTCTGTATTACCTTTTAGGATGAGAGGCATATGTCCACTGTTGCAACCTTGCTATGGTCTCACCAGTATCACATGTGTTTCCCTATCTAAAGAAAACAAGGGAAAATGAAACAATAAGATGTTATCAAGAATGCTTTTAGTCTTGTTAGTGTTTTCTTCTCTATATATTGCAGACAACATTTCCTGTAAGGATGCTTGCTTCACAATACTGTGCTGTAGTTTAAATTGTGGTTAACTGCTGTGGATTTCAAGAAAGAGACTGAAGCTTCTGCATCTGCAATGCCTTCATGAGCAGAGATACTCTTATAATTTGGACCCCATTTTAGAATTCTTCAGAGTAGTAGGTCTTATATTTCCTCAGATTGTCCTAAGAGCTTAACAGCTGTTAATTGTAATCTTTGTTTCGTGACGGTTTTCTTTTTGTTTTGGTGTTTGTTTTTTTTTTTTATATTCTTGGGAGGTACAAACTGGTATGTTAAATTAGGAACTTCACCACTATTTCTCATAGTTTTCTATTGGTGTCTGTGGGGAGCATGTGGACATGTTTTCCTGTTATTCTGTAGCTGTCTCAAAAAAAAAGTATGGAGTATAGATATGCTATCGTGTAGATAATCCAAAGCATATTCCTGGAATCTTGACCAGGGAATTATATTATTTGTTCAAAAAGCTCTAAAGGTTTTGAGACCTGTAATTGTAACTGGTGATTACAAATGCTTGTAAACAACAAAAATCAATCCAGCT
This sequence comes from Ardeotis arabs, assembly GCA_011801015.1. Classification (NCBI taxonomy): domain Eukaryota; kingdom Metazoa; phylum Chordata; class Aves; order Otidiformes; family Otididae; genus Ardeotis; species Ardeotis arabs. Next base: position 35,005 of record JAAGAY010144113.1, read on the forward strand.
TCTAATTGCCATTCTTTTGCAGGGAATGTGCAAGGATGATATTTTATTACAGGTAGGAGTTCAAAGTATTTGATGTAACATTATTTTTTGTTTCACTTTTTCACTAAAATGATCTGTATGTGAATAGTAAGCTGCACAGGATTTGTCCATATGCTTTAGTCATTCCTTAAAGTATGCTATATTACTACTAAAGCTGGTGCAATGTTAGTATTGTAGATATTTTTTTTCTTTTTTTACATGCTCTATTGCACGTTCTCTTTCACTTTCAGACTTTGATGATGCTTCTCTCAGTGACCCTATTTCACAGCCTGTGCCTTGGGAGGATTCTCGAAAACTTCTGATATTTCGTTCTAGTCTGTTCAATGCTGCTGAAAAACTTTATGTTTGGAATTCTGTTTTGTTGTATCTTCTTCCTTTAGGGCAGCTTTGAAGATACAATGCCCCTTTTAGAGGGCCACTGTATCTCTGAGGCCTGACACTTGGATACAGGGCTGTGAAAACAGTAATTTTGCTGCACTGCAGGCTGTCCTGACGCTGCAGGAAGTTCTCCAGAGGTATTGCCCTAGATGGTAAAGAAGCATAATGTTTTTTTTTTTTTCTCTTACACACACACACTGCTAGTAATGCCTAAAATGCCTCACATTAATCATCCTCTGGGTTTTCACTGAGGCATTGGTTTTCTTTTGCTTGGACCAGCTGCCTGTGAATCTCACAGAATTGGCACCATGCAGCATGCTGCAATTGCCTTTGCAGGGCTGCCAGCCCTCCAGTATGTGCCAGGCTTGTGCCATGCCTCTTGAAAAGCAAAAGAACATTTCCAGGTTCTGTTCCCAATTGCATTTCTTTCATTTAATAGGTAAGCTTTTCCCCAGAGCCTTACACCAGTGAGATCCATACTTCTTCTAGGCTAAAGTCCAGGCATCAAAACATATCAGCTACTCAGCTTCACCCTTAGTGTGCCGCACCTGTCTCCTTGGCACAAGTCTGCTGTTCCCCTGGATTCTTTGCCTCCCCCATCTTAAAAGCCAAAACCGTCTTTGCTTCTCTGACTGCAATCTCTTGAATTATTTCACTCTTCCTGTTTTCCTATGAACACTTCTGTCTTTAGTGACCATATTTCTTTGTAACTGCTTCCTAGTTGTTGCCTTGTTTAACTCCTTGCTTGGCAAGCAGACTTGGGAATCACAACAAACTGTCATAGATAAGGGCTGTCGTGTTTACAGTTACAGATTCTTTGCCTTCAATGTGGGTAGCTTGTCCTAAAGGTTTAAGTGTGTGTTCTTTGAGCTGAAGTTGTAAAAAAAGCTAGTCTCCTGTATTACATAAGAGCTGAGAATTTTCATCTGCTATGCCTAAATGTCATGGCTTCCTACAGGACATGTCTTTTTAATTTACTGCTATAGTTTGTAGTGATGTCCCTAACAAAAGATCTGGATAACATTCAGAGTATTTAAGAGATGACTTCATCATTATGAAGAGAGAAATTTTAGTAGTAGGAGCCTCATTGTCTACAAGATGAAACATCACAGACTGAAGCAACTAGAAACTGAATTCAGACAGTTCTGGATTAGAAATTAGGAGCCGCTTATTTATTATACTTGTAGAAAAAATTGGCTATTAAAAATACTTACAAAGGGATTATAGTGGATTTTCAGTCAGAATCTTAAAATTAGTATGGAGTAGTACTTGAAAAGCCTATAAAGGTTTAGTCTTCCTTCCTGAAACTCATCTTACTTTCTCCTCTTCAGGAGACAGTCAATCATTCTAAACAAGAATTTACTAAACAAGTAAAACAAGAACTGTTTTTCTTAGCTTAGGTATTGCCTTCTATACTGGACTAGATAGTCTCTTCAGTCTAATGAAACACAAGTCTTTCCCCGTCGTAGTTCAGCCCGGATCGGGACCAGACTATGCAGTCTCCCTCTCACTCCCCCCACTCTCCGAGAGAACAGGGGGAGATAATAGAAGAAAAACAGCTCGAGGTTTGAGATAAGGACAGGGAGAAATCCTTAAAGTTACCGTCACGGGCAAAATCAGACTCGACTTGGGGAAAACTATTAATTTATTACTAAAAACAGCAGGATAATGAGACAGAAAACAAGATAAACCTCCTCCCCACCCCTCCCTCTTCCCGAGCTTAACATTATTTCTACTACCTTCCCCCCGCCGAGCGGCACAGGGGGGAAGAGGGAATGGGGGTTGCGGTCAGTTCATCACGGGTTGTTTTACGCCGCTGCTTCATAGTTGGGGGAAGAACTCCTCACATTCCTCCCCTGCTCCAGTGTGGGGTACCACCCATACGCCACAGTCCTTCGTGAAACTGCTCTGGCGTGCGTCATCTCTTCCACGGGGTGCAGTCTCTCCAGAACGGCTGCCCCAGTGGGCCCTCCACGAGCCACAGCCGCCTTCAGGCATCCACCTCCCCCGGTGTAGGGTCCTTCACGGGCTCCAAGTGGATCTCTGCTCCTCTGTGGACCTCCATCGGCTGCAGGGGGACAGCCTGCTCCACCACGGTCGTCACCACAGGCTGCAGGGGAATCTTGGCCAGGAGCCGCATTACTCCTCCCCCTCCTTCTTCACTGACCTTGGCGTCTGCAGCTGTTTCTCTCACAAGAAAAGTTCTTCACAACAGGCTGGCAGAGGCCTGTCAGAATCTCTTCACATCATATCAACCATCTCATCTCCTCTCCACTTCTTGCAGCCGGGCTGGGCCGAGTCGGGCCCAGTCAGCCACCTGGCAAGAGGCCAGAGGGTGAGGCCTGCAAGGCCCATGAGGCCTGCGCCTCCCCCTCTGTGCCTCTGCCCCCGCTCAGCTTCTTCACATCTTCTCTTCTTTTTTTTTTCTGTTTTCCCCTTCTTAAATACGTTATCGCAGACGCGTTATCAAGGAACATTCTGCTACAAATTGGCTCGGCCTTGGCCAGCAGCGGGTCCGCCCTAGGCCCGGCCGAGTCCACTGAACAAAGGGGAGCAACTTCTAGCAGTTTCCTACAGAAGCTGCCACCTTAGGCCCCCCTCACTAAACAAAACCACCACATTCCCCCCTCCTGTTGCGTGGCTCATTAGTAAGATTCAATATCTAATGTCTTTCACATTGGATCTTCATACATTCTGCAGCAATCAATATATGGACAAACAGACTTGATAAAAGCATTTAATTGTTTGTCTATAAATTTTGTAGATAATTTTCATAGAATAATCTTTGTTTATAAATAAAAATAAGTATAAACAAGTATCTCTTTATTTAGACCAGTACAATATTGTGCAAGTCATTTGACACTGTCCCGCACAACATCCTTCTCTCTAAACTGGAGAGACATGGGTTTGATGGATGGACCACTCGGTGGATAAGGAGTTGGCTGGATGGCCACACTCAGAGAGTGCTGGTCAACGGCTTGATGTCCAAGTGGGGACCGGTCACAAGTGGCGTCCCTCAGGGGTCCGTATTAAGCCCGGCCCTGTTCAACATCTTTGTCGGTGACATGGACAGTGGGATAGAGTGCACCCTCAGCAAGTTCGCCGATGACACCAAGCTGTGTGGCCCGATCAATGCAGTGAAAGGAAGGGATGCCACTGAGAGGGACCTTGACAGGCTGGAGAGGTGGGCCTGTGCCAGCCTCCTGAAGTTCAAACAGGCCAAGCGCAAGGTCCTGCACCTGGGTCGTGGCAATCTCAGGCACAAATATAGGCTGGGCACAGAATGGATTGAGACCAGCCCTGAGGAGAGGGACTTGGGAGTGCTGGTGGACGAGAAGCTCAACATGAGCGGGCAATGCGCCCTTGCGGCCCAGAAGGCCAACAGCATCCTGGGCTGCATCAAGAGGAGCGTGGCCAGCAGGTTGAGGGAGGTGATTCTCCCCCTCTACTCTGCCCTGGTGAGACCCCACCTGGAGTACTGTGTCCAGTTCTGGAGCCCTCAACAGAAGGAGTACATTGATCTGTTGGAGCAAGTCCAGAAGAGGGCCATGAAGATGATCAGAGGGCTAGAGCACCTTTCCTATGAGGACAGGCTGAGATTGGGGCTGTTCAGCCTGGAGAAGAGGAGGCTCCGGGGAGACGTTATAGTGGTCTTCCAGTACCTCAAGGGGGTCTACAAGAAAGACGGGGAGAGGCTGTTCAGTAGGGCCTGTTGTGATAGGACTAGGGGTAATGGTTTTAAAATAGAGGGGGGTAGATTTAGATTAGATATTAGGAAAAAATGTTTTACAGTGAGGGTGGTGGAACACTGGAACAGATTGCCTAGAGAGGTAGATGCCCCATCCCTGGAAAGGTTCAAGGCCAGGCTGGATGAGGCTCTGAGCAACCTGATCTAGTTGGGGATGTCCCTGCTCCTTGCAGGGGGGTTGGACTAGATGACCTTTGAAGGTGCCTTCCAACCCTAACCATTTTATGACTCTGTGATTCTATATTAGTCACTTATACGTTATTGATGTCCCAAACTATTTCCAATGCATGCTCACACTGACTTAGCAGGGCAAGACAAGTTTGAGTTCTTAAGTCCTTTTGAAGGAAAAGACAGTAGGTTGAAAAAAGTGGTACCTTCTCCAGTTCATTGTTGGCCTGGGAGGATGAAGGACTCCTTTGTGCTGATGTTTGCTGGCATTAAGGTGGGACGAAGGAAACTCAGTAACTGGAAAGCTATGGTTCAGCTATTGACAAAGGCTACTTTGTAAGGGTGGTTTTTTTCTTTAATAGCTCCTGAACTCCATCATATGTATTATGAAAACGGGAATTATGCAAGAATGTGTCTAGTGCCAAATCCATACTTATTAAAAAGTGCTTGATAGTCAAACAAATACATTTTAAAGGTCATTTGGCTAGAGTACAGACTGTCTAACATTTTTGTTGTCAAGTGACTTGAACAATGTTTTTTTTAAAAGAGGAAAAGAATTAGTGCCGTTCCATTGCGACATCTAAAAAGGTTACCATATTCATCTCATAAATATACAGAAGCATGTTAACACTGCTGATCTGGCATACTTTTTTTTTAAGAGAACAGATAATGTCAATGATAAAACCTAGTATTCTGTACCAGAAATGAAAGATATTTCCAAAGGGACTCCCAATCCTATTCATTACACTGTGGTTTATCTGTAAAGGCAATCTCTTCCTTACCTGGATATAGCTTGAAGGGCCATTTTCTTGAATATGAAAAATGGAAAGACATGCAAACTTTTACTTTGGATGTAGGATAACTTTGTTGATATTTATGCATCTTTAAGTACTTACTTTGAATATGTAATAGCAAATTACAAAACAACTTCTTGTCAGTTTGTTGCCTTTTAATTTCAGTACACGACCACTGGTTCTGGTTCGTTTTCTGTTTTCCAGAGAGCTTATGTCATGGCTTATCTTAATTGTTTTTTATATGTAGGGTTCTCAGCACCTCTAAACACTTTGGTAGTCCTTTCCCACTTTCCATTTATGCTGCATCCTCTTGGATACCAAGTGACCAGAATTGAAGCGATAAGAAAATAAAGCTATACTATAACTTTCAGTTCTTACTCTGTTCTTTTCTAAAAGCCACTTAACATTCTTTCTGACACTTGGTAGCTTACACATTTTGTGCCAATTATTTCATTAAGTTGTCACAATTATAGCTTTTTAGAATACACAGATGTGACCATGAGCTGGTTTTGGCTCATGACTGGCTGAGCACACACAATGCAGCTGGCACAGTAACATACTGATCTCCATTGGGATGAGATGATTTGCTTACTTTTTCCTGCAGGGAGAATATGCTGAGAGGTCCTTGTGGAGGCTTTGCAAGCCCTTGCCTGTGGCTTGTAATACACAGCATGGGCAATGTGGCCCCCAGCGAACTGTCAGCCACTTTGAACTCTAATATGAAATTAATCAGATAACTTGTATACTTTTCACAAACTACCACAAAATTTAATCTGGTTCAGCAGTATCTATCAGAGCTTGCTCTGAAAACGTAGCTTTCTTGGAAACATAGAACAGTGAATTAAATTTATTTTTTTTGAAACTATATTTCAAAAGTGGTCATAGTATTTGGGTTTTTTAAATATATGGCTTTGTTCCTGTTGGCTCAGGGGGTGAACACTGGTTGCCTAAGACTACCCATTTGTCACTTTTTGACTAGTCAAACAAATGTACGTGACATGTGAATCTGTTTAAAAATCTAGATCATACAGTTTCTCTGTGAGATTTCTACAGATTTGTTTTCTACAGAGTTCTTTTCTAGATTTCTTTTCTATGTGTTTTTTTTATAACTGGAACCTTCTTTTGTACTCTTCCACTCCATCCCTCCCAATTGCCCCCTCATTCTCAGGATCTAGAAACTGTTTGTTAGTGACATAACTAAAATGACTGAAAAGCTGCAGATTACTATAGGCAACTTGATGTGTCTAGTCAACCTAAAAAATGATGTGGCTATTTACAATTACTGTTCTGTTTCTATACTAACGTTTGCAGTTTAATGGAAATAAAACAAAAGAAACAATTAGCAGATGACAGAACTCTAAGTCATTTCTCAGAAGTTATTTGAAACAGTTTGATTTTTTAGAACAAAAAATGTGATTGCCTGAACACAGGAAGGATATATTGACTGGACTTTTGAGCACGTGTTCCAAATTTCAGTAGCTTTCATTGTGGCAGATAGTGGATTTAAAAGTATTATAAGTTCTGCATTTAATTTAATTTAAATGGTCAATTTGAGTGGTCAGATTAGTAATGACTCTTTTATCTAGTCCACAGATACTGTGGATATTGTAGCTGAAGTGCTTGAGGCACTGCCTAAGGGTAGTTGAATGGCATTCTGCAGTGTATCAATTTATTTTTAAAGAGACTGTAGTAATAATGTTCTTTTTTTCTCTTGCTACTGTACAAAACAAGCCACAGAAAGATGGTTGAACATTTCAGTGCTTACTGAAATTTATGTTTTGGTAGTATAAGATAATTAATATCCATAGAATAGTATGAACATTTCTCTTCATACTAAGACTGTAGAAATTACAATATCCTATATTATTTCTGTGTATATGTAGCACAATGTTTCCTCTGTTAGGAGGAAAGAAAAGGAACCCATCTTTTGGTAACAAGACGATATGGCTGCTGCTCAGCTTATGTGTATAGTCTTCATGACATATTACTCTCTGTTGCATTACATAGTTCTTCAGTCTAGGGTTGACCTTAGCTGGGTGCCAGGTGCCCACCAAGCCGCTGTATCAATCCCCCTCCTCAGCTGGACAGGAGCAAAAAAATATAACTAAAGGCTTCTGGGCTGAGATAAGGACAGGGAGAGATCACTCACCAATTACTGTGACAGGCAAACCAGACTCAAGTCAGGGAAATTAATTTAACGTATTATCAATCAAATGAGAGTAGGATAATGGGAAATAAAAACAAACCTTAAAACACCTTCCCCCACCCCTACCTTCTTCCTGGGCTCAACTTCACTCCCAAATTTTCAACCTCCTCCCTTCAAGTAGTGCAGGGGGACAGGGAATAGGGGTTGTGGTCAGTGTGGGGTCCCTTCCATGGGAGACAGTCATCCATGAGCTTCTCCAATGTGGCTCCCTCCCATGGGCGGCAGTTCTTCATGAACTGTTCCAGTGTGGGTCCCTCCCATCGGGTGCAGCCCTTCAGGAACAGACTGTTCCAGTGTGGGTCCCTTCCATGGGGTCACAGATCCTGCCAGGAGCCTTCTCCAGCATGGAGAAGGGCCACAGCCTCCTTCAGGCATCTGCCTGCCCCAGTCTGGGGTCCTCCATGGGCTGCAGGTGGATCTTTGCTCCTCTGTGGGCCTCCATGGGCTGCAGGGGCACAGCCGGCCTGACCATGGGCTGCACCACGGGCTGCAGGGGAATCTCTGCCAGGAGCAGCATTACTGCTCCCTCTCCTTCTCCACCGACCTTGGCATCTGCAGAGCTGTTCCTCTCACATATCTTCACTCCTCTCTCCTGGACACTGTTGCATAGCAGTTATTTCCCCCCTTTCTTAAACATATTATCCCAGAGGTGCTACCACCACCACTGATGGGCTTGACCTCGGCCAGCAGTGCATCCATCTTAGAGCTGGCTGGCATTGGCTGTATTGGACATAGGGGAAGCTTCTGGCGTCTTCTCACAGAAGCCACCCTTGTAGCCCCCATGGTCTCAAAACCTTGCCATTCAAACCAAATATATCCAGTAACTTTAGGTCACCTAAAAGACCACTTTAAGTGTTTAATTTGTTTGCAACTTTACACAGGGTCTGATTTTTAGTTTATTACTGCTCCCCATTCCCTGACTAAATATCTGTATGTGAATGACACCTGCAGGACTCTCTAGAACTGCTTTAAGTCTTGGGCACTTGATTTGACTCTGAAATATATTTTCACCCTGGAGGTCAGGTCATTTTACTCTGCCAATACAAAAATTATTGGCTACATCGTTCTCAGTTTTTCAGATATGTAGTGGGTTGAGAGGAATGTCTCAGTATGAAATGATTTAAAAAAGAAAATCCAAAATTTTACTGGAGTTGTGATAACTTATGAAAATAAAGATTTCTTCCTCTTCTCCAGCTGTAACAATACTGTGAGGAAACACGACATTTTTAAATTAGAATGTATACTTTGTCTTCTGGAATGTTTGATCTCTGTGTCAGAGTTCTGGCATAGCATAATAAGCAACAATTTCACAGGAATTTGTCTCAAGCACTTTTTATCACACAAAGCTAAAAGATGTGTATAAGGAAATGGTAACAATTCCAAATGTGTCATAGTTTTTTTGAGGAAGAAAAACTATGTACATATATTTAACTAGAAGAGAGAACTTGCAATGGAGATATGTAATCCTAAACAGGTCAGTCAGATATATGGCCTTAAAGACCGAAGAATTATTTCAAGTGGCAGCTAGTTCTTAAAAAACACCTTAGATTCTTTAAATGAATATGTGTGAATTTATGGTCTTAAATTGAATTGAGTGCCTTGCATTAATTATGTGCAATTTCATCATGTGTTGAGCTTGTTTGCTCTTTAACTTCCAGTAACAGAGTCAGAACTAGTAATTCCTTCACTCATCCCACCCTATAAATGTCAAACTGTTGTCTGCTCCTTTGGTGTCTGTTGCCAAACAGCTTATCATGCATTTGGATATGAAAAGGGGGTTAAAGGTTTAGCACCAGATTTAGACAATGGTCTGCCTTACTACTAAAGCTTCAGATTTCATTTAGGGCCTGATTACACAGATGCCCTGAAGAATAATTTCTCCCACTCAAACTGTGCTCAAATGCAAAGGTCAAGTTCTCATTGTATGTGACAATAAAACAAAGCTAGTATTATTCTGTCTCGCAAATGGGATGAACAGGTTTCAGTTCCAACAATGACATAAGTAAATCTCAGAGAATATAACACTTTTCCAGGAGCTTAGCAAGGGCACTATCTCTAAAAATGAACAACACTAGATCCAGGAACTGAATAACCTTTGATGAATTTAATAACCTTTAAAAACAAAGCTGTTCACATGGATGATTGAAAAACCTATAGCACAAGGAAGACAGCTATTAAGCCTGACACCTTGCCTGCCAAATCAACTTGTGCTAACAGGAAAAAAATAATAAAAGTACTGAAATATAATAAAAGACCAGATTCACCACAATATTAACAATAATGATATAGTTTTTAAATAACTTAAATAAGGCTTTAAATTACTTAAATAAGGCTTTAAATGGGAGATAATAGAATTATTGAAAGTGACCTTCAGCTGGAAAGAAAAATTCTTGTGTCCATGGTTCATGTTTCTGACCTTCTAGTATACATCGAAAATTCTCAGGCATATAGTGCAGTAAGAGGCTTTTCTGTTATGTCATCACTATAGGAGAAGGTGGAAGCTGTCCCCCTCTGAGATAAGGGGAAAGAGAACAAGAACAGACAATGCTAGGAACCTCTTTCAGTTCTGCACAGAGTGAGTGCAAGTATGAGAGGTGACAATTGTTTGACAGGCAGGACGCTTACTGTCAGTATAGGATATATAGCAATTTACTGTCAATATAATATTGTTATGGCAACGTAGAAGTTGGTGGTGTAGCCACATAGAATATTGGAGGGGTTTTCACATGAGAAATGAATAAACAGACCAGCAGTCTTCAGCCTGGAGAACAGATGATGGAAGGGTAGAATCGATGTCTATGATACAATGAGAGAGAGAGAACAGGGAACAATTATTTTCAAATATGAAAACTTGGGATCATAAAATCCACCTAGGAGGAGGTATCACATTTGGAGCTAAAGGATGTAGTTTTTATACATTGTGTAGTTAAACTGTGGACTTCTTTCTAGCAAGTTCCTATAAATGCTGAAGGTGTATGAGGGTTCAAAATGTGTCTGAACAAATTAATGGAATAAAATAATTAATTTAGATTTATTATAAGGCATGATGCCAGTGCTGGCTCAGTGCGTTGCTGATCCACAGTGTTGAAGTTTGCAAGTGCATTTTGGAGAGGCATTTTTTACATGTTCGGTCTTTCATTGGCATTGCTTGTCAGTGTGAGAGAGGATCCCAGACTCTGTGAACCTTAGGTTTGGTATGTGTGGCCATTCTTACCATGTGGTTGTCCATTGCTAGCGATATTTCAGTGCAACAAAATTTCAAAGCCCTTACCTTCTCTAGTATAGAATAGAATATAATATTTCCATTGGAAGGGACCTGCAACGATCATCTGGTCCAACTGCCTGACCATTTCAGGGCTGACCAAAAGCTAAAGCGTGTTGTTCAGGGCATTGTCCAAATGCCTCTTCAACACTGACAGGTTTGGGGCATTGACCACCTCTCTAGGAAGCCTGTTCCAGGGTTAGACCACCCTCTCAGTAAAGAAATGCTTCCTAATGGCCAGACTAAACCTCCCCTGATGCAGCTTTGAACCATTCCCACGCGTCCTATCACCAAGTACCAGTGAGAAGAGATCAGCACTTCCCTCTCTCTTTCCCCTCCTCAGAAATCCATAGCGAGCAATGAGGTCACTCCTCAGCCTCCTTCTCTCCAAACAAGACAAACCCAGAGTCCTCAGCCGCTCCTCACAGGACATGCCTGCCACCCCTTTCACCAGATTTGTTGCCCACCTCTGGACATGTTTGAGTACCTTCACATCCTTCTTAAATTGTGGGGCTCAGAACTGCACACAATATTCAACATGATGATATTTATGAATTTATGAAGACAGAAAGTTACGACCTCTCTTTGGAATAAGGGTAAGAGGACACAGGATGTTCAGGTGTCCTCTTGAGAGGTGGAAAACCTCTCACCGGAAAAGCCTGTGGATGATCTGCGTCTAGACAGTGGATAGGCTGTGACTTTAGAGAAGGATGAACTGGGCAGAAATGTGACTTAAACCATGACTTATCTTCCAGGCTATGGCTTGCTACGAGCAGAGCAGCAAAGAAGAGAGAGTGAAAGCAAGAGCCAGCATGGTTTTCGCTGTCTCAGGATTATACAATTTGGCTATGGTCTAGAGATGACACTGACAGTTCTTTAGAAACTATTTCGTGTTGGTAAGACAATTTCAGTTGGCATTTTGCAACCAAAAATGTGACCTGCTCTGCTTATAACTTGATTGCTTAATATTTCCCACCAGAAAGAAAACTCTTCCTCTTAAATCTCTTGTCTTCTTGTTCACAACAGTTTTTTGAGAAAAAGAATACTAGGACTCAAAGAACTATTTTGTTTGGGGATTTTTTTTTTCTCTACTTAGTCAAATCCTATCCAGGTCTAGCTGAGCTATCCAAAGTATTAAATTGCCAGAATTTTTTCTGAGCAGAAAGAAAAAGGCAATGTGCTAAAATAACTGCACATATGAACTCAGCTGGGCTCACACTGCTGCTGCCAGAGTGACAGCTGCTGCTTCACTAAGAACATCTGAGACTGCCAGAGGGGGTGAGAGGGAAGATCGGGGCAAGAGTCCAGCCGTGCACAGATCCATTGCTACAACTGAACTTCTGGGGCTCCCAAAAAAAGGTAAAGTGTAGACTGTTCCGCGCTCCTCCCCCCCCCCCCCCCCCCCCCCCCCCACTTCTCCTTTGACATTGTAACATTAATTTCTTCCTGACAGCCTTGCACTTCACCCTTCCCTCTCCCAGTGACTTGGTGGGGGGTCTCACAAAGTGCTTTGGGTTTTTCTGGTGTTAATATCACTCTCCCTGGATCTCCTGACTCACAGCACCTCTGAGAATTGCACTAGGCAGGAAACATGCTGATTTAATCTTCCTCACTCTGTTTTGTACATGGTTCTATTTATAAGAGATGCAACAAATAGTTTGAATATTTCTACTTTTCCCAACTAGGAACAATGAAAGAAAAGCCTGATGCTCCCAGGTTAGGACAAGGAGAGAGATAATGGGAGGGTCCATTCTTCAGTGCTCATTCTCACTCCTTGAGAGCCAGTGCTTGGTCCCAGTGATCCATCCATGCCAGCAGGCTATCAAGGTCCTGGGCTTGTCAGCAACGTCTTTAAATGGTAACTGTATGCTGCAGTGCTTCGTCTGCTGTGTGAGCTGACAACTATCAGCACCTCCCAGCACTCACTGAAGGTTTAGAGTGGCAGATACAATTCATACTGGTTTTCTCAGTATAAACCTAGGAAGCTACATACACACCACCTTTTCCTCCCACAAGAAAAGCCTCCCCTGCAACTCCCCTGCAAAATATTATAGTGTTTCTGAAATCTAGTATTCAGACACTGGAAATGCCAGGTTTTATAGCTCGTTTCTAACACAGTCGCTATCTATTCTCAAAGGACTCCAAATTTTCTTACTGCTGGGATTGAATGCATCAGTTTTGTGTGCAACTGTAGAACTGTCATTTTTTAAACTTCCTAGTGCTTAGGTCCTCAGTGCAAACAAGTTCTTCTAATACAATCACACTTTTCTAGGAGCAAGAAAGCAGAAGCTTTGTAGGGCTTCCCCATATGGGTACTCCCTAGGTTTACCGACATGGCTGAAAACACACGGGGTCTGCTAGGTGCTGAACTTCAGTTGGCTGTTTTCTTAGCTTATCTGGCATATGTCTGAGCATAAGGTTTATAATTCTTTTAAAGATATGCTATTTTAGGCTCTTGGAGACAGTTTCATCACTCCTAACCAGATGTTAATCGTTTCTATGGGGAAAAAGAGCAGTGTCTTACGAAAATTGGTTCTCTAGATCATTGACTTTCTCTTCCATCTCTTTATCTGAATTTCTTACCTCTGTGGGAGAGAGAATATGTGCAAGCACTTTTTAAATGTTTGTCTCCTGTGTTCCCCTCCCTTGGATCAAGCTTCCTGTATATCTGTGAGAGTCCATAAATTCTTCTATACCTCTCTAGTTACTGAGACCCCTAATGATGTCCCCCTATCTTCTGCTGTTTCTGGAATAATTCTATTACCCTTCTTCCTTCATGGATCAGCCAGTGTGGGTGGACTGATTTCTCTTAGCTTCAGCCTCTCCTTAGTCTAAATGCGACTCTGCTTTCCAGAGGACCAGTGAGATTTAACAGTCTTCCATCATTGCTGGTCTGGGATATAGGTAATACAACTTTGATAGCATAAAGTTGATTCTACGTATGCAGGATGCTCAGTCATACGGTAGCAGTTTACATAACCTCATAGGTAGTTTATAAGCTGTATATACTGCCTCATAGGTAGTTTATAAGCTGTAACTGGGTGCAGTAAATAGTGATGGAGATGGGTATCTTGTGGCTTGAATCCTGGTGTAAGACTTGGAAGACTGGTTTCCATTCCACAGTCAGTAATCATGGGAAAAGCTGCTTAATATTGTGTCTCCCTTGGCATGTGTTAAACTGAGAGGATTTCTACACTCTCATATTTTTTAATAAGTGTTGTACAGAGTATGGGTTTTTCCTTTCTTTCTAAGTGAAATGAGTTCTGGATCTCAGTCAAACTCTCCAGGCTTTAGGAAATGGCAAAGGATACAAATAATAAAGCCTATCTTTTTTTTTTTCTGTCTTTTCTTTTTGTTCCCATTTTCTTTTGTTCCTTTTTTTTTTTGTTGTTGTTTTGGTTGTGGGCATGTCTTCAACTACGCATCCCATGTAGCTCACTTCCAAATTTCAGTTGCTGGGCTGAATTCATTTTAATTCTGACTTAGTGCAACCGTTCTAGTAACAAAAAAAAATAATAGGTTGTTATTCTAGCTACTGAAATAAGAATATTTACTAAATATCAAGTTGACTTAGAAGTTCTTTGGGGTCTTGAAGCATCTCCATCCTGAGTACAATACAAGCACATTTATATACTATAGCGTAATTTTGTGTTCAAGTAATACAGCCAGACTGTACAACATTGTTCTCCCTCCATGCAGAACTGATTAGCTATGAAAATAGCTTATACTGCTTTTATATTGAAGTTGTCAGTTAACTGTGCATCCAGTAGTGAGTTTAGCACTGGCTGAGGTTGCTCATATGCCAGTAGTATGGATGAATCCTTGGATTCCTAAATGAATATCTGTATATAGTAATTTTTTTTTTTTCAAAATTGTGCTATGCATATACTCTGTTTCTTCACTGTGTTTTTGTAGCCACATAATATAACCTTACCTAGAGATTGCTCTTGTTTACTGTAAGCAGGAGTTTCACATTCTTTTACATATTGTTTTGCTAAATCACTATATAGTTACATGCTGGATGAGGTCCTTCTGCTTCTGACGTAGGATGTGTATTCATGGATCATATGTTCCATTCCTTGCATATTTTCCATGTTTCTTTGTGCACTGTTCAAAAGATTTCCTCCACAAAACTATCATACAGAGTACAATTATCTTTTACGATCTGGTATTTGTTGGCATTGCTGCTGTATAAAATAAAATCAGCATCTGGAGACATGAACAACTTGTTTATTAAACTATTGTATGTTTTTTTATACCTCAAGTCATTCAAAACACAGTGCTTGTTTCCTAATATTACCAGAGAAACCTTATTCTTAATGTAAGATTTACTTGCAGATTATACCTGCTGATTAATCAGATGAGTAAACAGTTAGAATTTCTCTGGTAGCCTGCCTTCAGATCTCTACTTCCATTGTTCATATCTGCTATTTTCAATGCTGTCCTAGTGTGTAGAATTTCCCTACTGTTTTTAGAGCTGAGTGTAATAACAATATAACTTTCCATATATTTCGTGCATGTGCATTGCAAGGGGTGATTTTGTAGACACCGCTTATATAGTTAGACCATAACAGAGAAATCGGTAACAATCACCTCTGTATGAACTTCATGGATTGCAAGTAATCCTAGGAAAGCTAAGCACAAATATGTTCTGCAAGATCAAGTAAATCTGCAAATGTTGCAGCTCATATGTATGTGGTCATCTACAAGACACTCTTGGAACTGCAGGAATAAAGGAATGTGAAACCTAAAGAATGAACAGCATAGTCTACAATGGTGTTGAATATGTTGAGAAAATTGAAATATATTGGAATATAACTTAATCTTGCATTCTTCTTTTGAACAACCTAATTGCGACTGACAGGAGTAGCCCTTTTACCCAAGTCCCAATTTAGCTAAGGAGAGATGGGGAAGGAAGTGGCCCCCATTAGCACTTTCCCCTAGAGCCAGCTGCAGCTACCACGTTGCCTCTCTCATACCTGGGCTGTGTCTACCTCTGCCAATCAGTTAGACGTTCAGAGTCTGCTATGCCCAGACACTTCTATGCTTTTATGTATGAAAATGGGATTCCCCTTCAATCTGCCAGGCAGACTTAACCTCCAGGCAGGTAAGTGTTGAAGTTCCTGCTGGATATGTTTTCCTTTTAAACTGTATGCTACACTGTTTTAAAAATTTACAGCTAACAAAAGTATTTCAGATATTAACAAAGCAAAATCATTTGTGGGTGAATAATTTTTAAAAAATGTAACTAGCAGAGGACTGCATTACTTTTAAGGTTGCTGACTATATTAGCAGATATGAAGTTGATACCAGTGAGGCAGACCCAGAAACACGATAAATCAGGGAGTTCTGAAAGAGAGCCTAGTACAGAAAGAATTAATTACACACAGAAAACTCCTATTATGGAGATGAATAATTTAACAAGATATAAAAAAATGAAATGCCAAGGATATGATATCTTAAGTACTGAAGGATTAACTGTATTGCTTTACCTCAGACATTCCAGTTATTCAGTGAAGGCTTTTCTTAACTGAGGATTTGGTTTCAGTAAATTATTTGGTTTTAAATTTAACTGGAGTCAACTGACAATGTGATACCGTCCAGAGTTATACAGCAAATAAGGGAATGGTACCAATTTATTATGGTACTGCAGTGGATTTTGTTTTCAAAACACTGAAAGTGAGTGTCAGGCTACATGTATCTCCTACACTGGTGGAAATGGTAGGAGCTAATGGCCTTTGTGATCTGGAGAAGGAAAATCTGAGACTGCCACCCTTTGAGGGTGTAGCTGAGAGTTCTGGTAGGTTTCTTTGTTGAGAGAACTAGAGCTAGCATCTTCTTATTTTAATTGTGAAAGGATGTTTTCAGCAGGGAGTTGGGGGAAGCATTCTCCCTTCTACCTGCAGAGCCTGTTGTAGTCTCAAAGGATGGTAGGGTGGAAGAGAGAACTATGAAGCACTCTACCTTAATTAGTCTGAAAAAAACACCTTAGTGTGTATGTGTATATAGATATTCATTTACCCCTTTCATTAGCAAATGGTCTTCTTTGGAGTAGGCTATTCCTCAGTCATTGTGGAAAGAAACTAGCTGGTAATTGCTTTATTTTCCTTATGTTATGGCAGGAGGGAGCTGAAGTTGAAATTTACAGAATTTCATTTTTCAATTTGGAGACACGACTTGCAAAGGTAATTAACTCAAGTTTCAAGTCTGTGAAACTATTCTATTTCTTTCTAGTATTTGTTAAATAAAATATGGGCAGTGACAAGGTTGCCAATGGCTAGATAACTGAAGATTTTGTATGCATCCCATAGGTATGACTAGTGTATTCTACAATTTCTAGGTCAAATTGTATAATACTACTCCTTTAAAATTTTTCATTTTGTATTTTATTTTTACGTATGCTACTACTTCTGTTTGCCCATTTGGTTAGCAAATGCGCTTCTTTGGAGGTGGCTGCTCTTCAGTCATTGTGGAAATGTAGAATCTTTGAATACAGTTATCCTTTTAATCTGTTGCTTAGAAATCTATGGGGCACTGAGAATTTCTTCTAATTGACAGAAAGAAGGTAACTGAATATCACTTTCCTTATCTGTTACAAACTGTTGATTTTCAGCACATAGGGCTTTTTTTTCTTTTTGCATAGTAATTTTTCATCAAGAGACATTTAAAAGGATGCACTGCTGAAATAGCTAGTGATTACTACATGTAGTGACAGACTGGATACCTGGGGAGGAGACTGCTTAGGTATGCAAAAAGACCTGATTCATGAGATTAAAGGCTTCCGTTTCTCTAATTCAAGTAATGATGCCCAGCAGGACAAGGCAGTCCAGATGGTCATCTGCAGCTACTAACTGTTTTCTGGGAAAGTACCTAAAGCTGCAAAATATCTGTAGCAGCTGTTGAATATGGATGTCATGACAGCAAATACAGGAGGCGGGTTTTTTAAAATACATTTTGACAAGGAAATGTTTAAGGCATGGATTACAAGAGGAAAGAGAAAAGAGAAGGAATGTGAAGAATAACCATAGGTAAAAAGGATTTAAAGATAAAACAACCAAACCTATGTGATTTCCATCTCTGTAAAATTCATGCTAGCTCACCCCAAAGAATCTACATTTTCATTAACTATTACTAGGATTTCTGTATAAACAGGCTAACAGCTCTTTTCAAAAACTGTAGATTTTTATGTATTAAAATTTGTTTCTTACTTCTTTTTTGAGAAAATAGAAATTTATCAACATGGAGAATTCAGTAGTCATGTGTAGAGGAAGATAGTTCTGTAAGGTCAAAATCTCTTATCTTACTGGATTCCTATTTTTCACTAGATGAAACTATAAATTTTATTTTATAAGTTTTTGTAAAATAAACCAGAATTGAGAATAAAAGGATAGAAGAAAAATTATTTAGCAGAAAACATCAGTGGTGTTAGTTTCAAAGTGGGCAAACCCACATTCCAAAAACATGAAATTCCCAGGAAGGACAACTTTGGCTCCATATGTTCTAGTGTGTAAATGCTGGTCTGTTCCAGATTATTTTAAGTGTTTCTTTTTTTTTGGTTATTAATTGAAGACACCCTTTCTTGTTCCTCTTCTTATCTCTCTGGTAAATGATAGTCTTTCAAATCTTAAACCCCAGGATGATGCAGATGGCTTTCCTGGAAGGGCTGCTCATTAATGCACTGAATAGCCACCTGTGATTTGGAAAAAAAAAAAAATCTTACTCTAATCAGATTTTGTGGAAGGATGTTTTACATTAAGCAGTAACATTAAACTTAAATTAAGAGCAGGAGAGCACTGAAACAATTGCATAGGAAATATAAATCCAGTTTGAGTAACTTTCTGTCAATAATGTGAAGAAAAATCACTACTAAGGAGGATGGCACTCTTCTGAAATGTTTTAGCTGATGCTACAAATGTTTGACTATAGTACTAGCCATCTGACTACAATGGAAGATTTGCCTGGTGATGGAAATTTGTTCTGTTGTTTCAACAGCAAAGCTGTGATTTTTCTTTCTTTTTTTTTCCTCTCCTTGCTTCACGCTTCCCTCTCTTCCCTCACACAGAAAACAATCCTAGATAAGCAGATTAATATGTGGGATATCTCCTCTTCATTGTTCTGTGCAGCACTTCCAGCTTTTCATAGCCAGTTGGACTTGTTAGGAGGAGCTAAGCGATTGGTTGTTCCCTGGGCTCCGTTTCATAAATTATAGCCGAGCGTGCATGAGCATGATTCCTCCAGTTGCAGTAATCCAGAGGCCTGTCAGTTCCTGACTTTATGCATGTTTCTTCCTACTTGTTTTATAATATTGCACTGGAATTTCCTGTCTTAAATAGTTTGCTATTGCATCTTCAGGACTCTGTGAGTAATTTTGACTTTTTCAACTCTGCTAATTACATACTGTAAACAAGAATGCTTGTGTTTAGGAAGTAGTTCACTAGCAGCTAACATTTGAGATTCTGTGCTGTGTGAGATCAGGTACAGCCAACTTTGTCGCTTTCCTCTTGCTAGGGTTAAAATAGCTTCGTGATGTTGCATGTGGTCAGTGCATTTGGGGTTCATTAATTTCTGAAATGGGCTGTGTCTGATCCCTATTTTTTTTTTCCTTTTATGAGAAAATACAGTGATGCTACATTACACCTCATTTGTGCCTAATCAAGACATGTGGTGTGTCTTACATTTTTGTACAGTTCGTATATTTTATGCTAGTAATTGCAGTAGAACTACTGAAGAAATGCACACAATTCTCAGTTTGCAGCACAATAAAGAACCCCCACTCCTTTCACACTCTCCCTCTGCATCTCCTCTAAATAATGGCAGACATACCAGTGAAAAAGCAGGACGGTGTTAACATCTAGTATTTTAAACAACTGCAAAGCTTAACTAACACCCTCTCCCCCCCTCCTCCTTTTTTTTTTTAATAGTGCTATGATGCTTTCCTTAATTTGTAGAGGTTGTTTTTGTAGCAAGTTAAATGACAGCATGTTAGAGTTCACAAATTTTAAAACAAATTCTACCCACAGTGAATTAGAAAACAGTGGGAAATGCTGTTCAGGATCTGTGGTTTAATCAGATGAAGTCATCACAGTGACTCCCTTGTTGGTTTCCTGAGATTGTCGAGTGTTACCTCTACATGACTCAGGGCTAAAACAATAGAGCAGCAGATTGAAATCAGAAATTAGAAAGCTACTAAGCTAGTGCTCTACATGACTCTAGTAAATGCTACAAGGTCATATTCATTGCTATAAATGCATTAGTTCTTGCAAAAAACTTTCCACGTTGCTTGTTTTTCCACTGGAAACATAATTTCATTGTGTGGTGTAATAAAGCTAGCATCTGTGGGTAAATGGCTTGCGTTACACCAACAAGGACATACTTTCTGCTAGCAGGATATAAGCCTATGCTGTTTCTTATTAGCTTTCCTTCTTGGAGCCATGGCTTTTCAGATGGATTTGTGTGAGTAAATAATTTTAAAATAGTAAATGTTCTTCAGACAGCTGACTTGCTCTTTCTAATGAATATTACAGCTTCTGGGGATATAAAATGTCCTCACAAAACTTCTGTAAAAATCTTTTTTCATCAGCAAAGAAATTATTTTTTGAACTTGTAATAGGAATAGGAATGTAATTTTAGCAATATTGCTGCTTGCACATCTTACACTGTTATGCATAGAATCACGCAAGATTAAAGTGACCATCACAAACTGAAAGTCAATACTATGGTGATTCTGTCTAAGTATTTTTGTTAGATGTAGGTCAGCAAAGTAAACTGTTTAATTCCTCTAAATGGCTTTAGAAGTTAAACAAAAAAGTGTTTTGCTCACACAGGTGATATTTGAGATAACTTTGCTGGCTTTGCCTTAGTGGTCAGGTATAGTAGATAGGTATGTTATTATAGATGTAATATAAAACCTAAACCACAGTGAAATTAATTTGGCTGAGATGGTGTGCATTAAGTGAGGCAGTAAATTATAGTATTCGTTTCTATGATATTTTTGAAATAAGAAATCCAAAGTAGTTCTCTTAGATTTGAAAAGCTGGTTTCAGCATAGCTTCCCAGTCATATGCAAAGCACAAGGAAATAACTTGGTGAGACATTAAACTTGGAGAATGTGGTATTATGGTCTGAACAACCATGTGACTTGTCATGTCTCATTTGAATGAAAGTTATCTCTGGTGTGATAATTTTTTTAATCCATTCAGGTTATTTAGCTTTGAATGTTGCTACATTACTTTTCCTATGCTCAACAAAAAAGAGAGACTATGAAAAAAAATTTGGAAGTCTATGTGAATGTCTTATGGCACTATGTTTACTGTGATCTTAAGGGGAGCAACGTGGAAAACTGGTCCTGTGCTGTAGCTGAGTACATGCAATATTTCAATATTGTTAATACCATGTTTCCAGGAACTGAAACTGTATTGATACAGAATTCTATAGGTGGTATTTGGAATCTAACATACTGCAAGCAGTGCCTACAGGCTGGATCAAAGTCCTATTATGCTGGATGCTGTTCAAACAAGTAGTAAAAGGCAGTCTCTGCCCTTACGAGATTATAAACTAAACAGGATGGTAGGCACAGGATGGAGATATGCACAATTTAAACATAACCTTGGGCAAGTCAGAGCAGGTCAGCAGCCGAAGAAGGAATAAATATGTCTGCAATATGATGTTGTATTAGAGATATCTGTAGCAAAGGGCTGGGGCAGTGAAGGACCACATGAGGACACGTGTTTGATCCCAGAAGCAGTATAGGTGCATTGTGCCAAGGCTAATTAGGGCAGAATTAGCTTGCACTGAACATTTTACTGCTGCTTGTATAGATGCTACCCTAATTCATAGTTCAGTGCCTCCTCGACTATATGATGCTACTTAAAAGAAACTTTTTGTCTGCTACTATGTTAAATAACTATCCAAATATTTTGCATCCACTTTAGGAAGTCGATAGCTGTTTTTTTCAGAACTCTTTGAACAGCTTTTCCCAAATGTTTACTATAGAGTTTCAGATTTGCATCCTTGTTTAAAATGTGCCAGAGGCTTTATACATGCAAGGAGCTTAAGTTTGCAGGGAAGCAGCCCAAGTTATAGCTTATATAGCACCTACCTTGAGTCCTACTGACTGAGTTGTATGTATTGGTGTGTGGTCGAAGCAGATAAAATTCTTGTGTGCTTGTCTGCTTAAATGTAAGATTGATGCAAAGAAATGCTTTATATAATTTGCAATATCTTATAAAAAGAACTAAACTTGCCTTTAAACTTGAGGGTCTGATGTTTTGCTAGTGAATTTTTAGTGTGAGTTCAGGTATCCACGTCAGCAACATAATTTATATAAAAACTTCAACGTGTTTTGGAAAATATTTTTGTAAGTATTCTGTTTACAAATATTGAAACTATACCTGCTCAGTACAGCACCAGAGTACTGGCTGCGGGTGTGTCCTGCTTTGTACCCATGTTATTCTCCTGATCGGCAGTTAATTGTAAGTCATGTGCAGCCATTCACACTCATGTGAAGATAGCCCCCCCTCAACCTTCCAAAACACTAACAAAAATAATGGGACGGACACTCACAAAAAACCAAAAATGTGCCCACCTTAGCCACTGGACACATCTTAAGCTTGTACAAGTGGTGGGTTCTTCATGCAGACCACAGACAAGAGTGATCCTATAAAACCCTAGGAAGGCATGAGCATTGCTCAGTAGGGCAGTTAGCCCGTGCCTTTGCTTCTGCTAATAATTCATGGCAGCCTTAGGAATTAAGCACAGGTTGAAATTAGTAGAGGATCTGACAGGGCCTTCTGTTGCTGTTGCTATGTAACGTTCTTTGAATGATCACATTAAGTGACTTTGAGTATGGCACTGCTTATCTTGGCAATAAATATTTCTATATATCTCAGTTTTACAGATCTAAAATACTTTTGCTTTACAGAACAATGTATTGATGTGAATGCATTGTTATGGTTTTATGTTATAGACTTTCATACAAAAAATATAAAAATTATAAACAATAATTCAAAGTTGACAAGAAAAGAAAAATAATTTAACTTAGCCTGAGGTACAGAGAACTTTTTCTTCTCTCATTTACACTGGTGAATTTGAATTTATGAATTAACTATGCACTATATAAAGATTATTCCAGAGCTTGAAAAATAAATTACTAGGTTAAGATCAATAAAACATCTTTTCCCTTCTTTTCTTTTCTTTTCTTATCGTATCTTTTCTTTTGGGAGGAGTTTTACTTTCTTCCTGGCTGATCATTAAGAGTTAAAACAGTCTCAGGAAAAAGAAAAAAAAAGTGTAATCACATCAGTACAATAATGTATTATATCCGCTTAAAACGGTATAAACGTATACCTGTGGTATCTGTGCGTTCTGGTAGATCACTCAACAAATTGAAAGGTATGGGGCGTGGGGTGCAGAGAGAGAGAGGAAAGAGAGAACTGTAGAAGAAAAAACAAGTCCGTTCCAGTCACATTTGGAGATAGAAGAAAACTAAAGGGAGTAAGTGGGAATGTTGAGGCTAAAATCAGCAGTTCCAATGAATGTCTTCAAAGTGTCTTGAAAATGTTGGTTCATGCTTTTAAACAAAGTACGTGATGCAATTTGGTCCACAGGTGAAAAGAAAGACTCCAAGTCATATTATTAATGAAGTAGCTTTTGTCTTGCTTGTGTAATTTTGGCAGTCACTTTCTGTAAATAGTTGTGCAGTGGACGTACGGATACTAAAATATACTTCAAAGATGCACGTATGGATGTTCGTAGCAGTTGAGTATTTACATTTGTGTATATGGGGGAAAGGCCTTAAGGAAAAATGGTACTGGTTGTTTGCATGTATTTGCATTCTTAGGAACAAGGACAGGATTGCTTTGGTTTTGTTGTGTCAGGATTTGAGTTTTGTGCATCTGAAAAAGTTCCTGTGTTCCAGCTTGCTTTCCTTGAATGAAAGTATTGTTACCCAAAGTAGAGTACAGATGTAATTAAATTTTCAGGCAGTAACACAAATATTTTCCCCAAGTAGCATAGCTCCTGGCTCATATACAGAGAACACGCTGTTCCTTCAGAGGCTCGCTGGAACTTGCTATTCTCCGTATGAGAAATGATGGTGTCCTTTGCATTAAATAATTTGCTGTCAAGTTTTACCTGCCACAGTGATGTTGAGATCTAGCAAAGCTCAGCCTTGCTATAGCCTGGAATCTGAATTACAGCCCGTGGATAGTCTGTTAGCTTTCTTGATACATCTTATCTTAAGTATGATCTCATTTATCTCTCCAGTTCTGCCAAACCAACACAGACAAAAACTTTTTTGAGTTTTCATGGTTGGAAGCTCTCAAATAAGAACTCCAAGTATGTAATTTGTAGGTTGCCAAAGTAAAAATTGAAATTATTCCAGTTCAGTAGTGGATTGGAAAAGATGATATAGGGAGAGAAACAGCTTTTTATGTATTATCTGATGGAACTAGTTATGTATACTTTTTTTTAAGGTGTGGATGACAAATACTTTCTTTGTGCTTGATGTGTGTTTGGAAGTGGTTCGAGGGCAAGTTAGGAGCTGAAGTGGAAGGCGGCTTTATGAACTGTGACAGAAAAGGATCTAGATGAACTAAAGGGACTCTATTTGCTGAGCTGGCAAAGCTTGAAAGCTGTTTTATACTGTTTCACTGGAAAACCAGAATTTTGAGAACATAAGGGATGTGCATGCTATGAAACGTGATTAATCACATCTGTGTTTGTCTGTAGCTGTAGTTATCCCAAACAGCTCTCCTATATTTTAAAGCTTTCTGGTTACTGTTAAAAAAAATTGCAGTTCACCACAGTACATAAATATCTGACACAGTAGAGGAACAGAATTCAGCTGATCTTGCTGTTCTGAATTTCCATGTCACTCAACTACTTTTCAGTGATAACTGTATTTCATCTAGGGTCTAACCTTTTTTGCAAATGCAATTAAAAATAAAAAAATACTTTGTTCATTCTATCCTAGAATTTTGAAAATGTAGACCCTTATTTAACATTAAGCTTCGTAATGTATTTATTCAGACAGTATTAAAAAAAAAAAGGCATCTTGCACGTGGTATTTATGATGATGCACCCCCAAAACAGAGTTAGTGTGTGGTTGTACAGGTATAAAAATTTACATGCACAATTAAAATTCGAATTTTGTTGATGCTGATTTTGCTTGCTGTTTTTAAATCTTAAATATAAGATTTCATCCAATCTGTATAAAAATATTTTTTTTTTCTTAAAATAAACATTTAGCAGTTGAGAAGTTGAAATGAAGTCCATCTATTCTTTATCTTATTATCTAGGGATCTCATCCTCCCTAAGCTCTTAGAGATCTGGGCAGTGTTGTGATGGGTTGTAGTTTCATTAATTTACAGGCAAGGAGTGTGCATTGATTTATATCCTTCTGCCTCTTCTTTCCTGCCTCATGAGTAAAGTGATGTAGAAGAAAAGACATATTTATATGAGAACGTGTTTTCTGCTTTCTTTACTCTCAGTAATACATATGCCGACACAAAATTACCGTGGTGAGTTTGTGTTTACTTGTACAAGCCATCGTTTACACAGAGAACAGCCATAAAACACAAATTATACTTGAAACCACACTTAAAAATTAAATCAAGGGCTCGATTTTTAATATTCAGAATCTGGATGCTGTATGCAGCTTGTGGACTCAGCTCATATGGAGGTTTGAACATCTGTGGCTCACCCATTTAAACAGATGGTAAGATCTGTGATGTCCCAGGCATTTGTAGTGCAACGTGGTGTCTGGCACAAATGTGTTTATATATCTGCCTATCTTTGACCATTAAAGAGACTGGCCTTGCTCCAGCCTTTTGGTATATGAAATTCCTAGCAGTGTGCTGCCCCTGGACTTCAGGGACATCAAATCTGTTCTTTGCCTCTGTTCTCTCTGTATGGATGCTTCCTATCAAGGTATTTAATTATGAAGAGAGGGGAAGTTGTTAATCATTAACCTTTTTTATAACAGATTCCCATATAGTGAATATAGCACAGCATATGTATATACAGTAAGCAAAACAATTAGCTGACATCTGAAAAGACCAGTTATCAATATGCTGAGCATTTAACTAAAATTAAAAAGTATAGGAACATCTACCTGATGTCCCACTAATCGACACTATGGTTTTTGTTTTATTTAAATATAAATGTCTCTGTTTGAAAAGCATCTGTTGCTGTGAATAATCTGTTCAAGTTTATTTTAGATGAAGCCAGCTACTCTTGATGACGAAACAAAGTTTGAGAACATAAACCCCAGTTATTACAGCCATTTCCTGAAGCCTTCTCACAGAAAATAACACTAAGGCCCTTTATTCAAACATTCAGATTCAACTGCCTTGTCATGTGCCCAGCTGTGGGAATACTGATGCATGGGACAACCCATGGGAAGGGATAGTCATGATGCTGATGTTCCCCAAAAAGTGCAATATGGACTGATCGGATGGCAATCTTCTAGGATCTTTTCCGTGCAAGAGGAATAATGAAAGATAGCATTTAAAATCCACTAAAAGGTAGCACTAGAAAAGAGCTACATCAGTGTAATGGGGCTATAGAGCCTTTTATGCCCAGGTTTGGAGTGCAATAGGAAAATCCAGCAATAGTAGAAAGGCAAAAAAGGCAGCTTTCTGAAGGGCATTTAGTGACATTTGTTTGCACACTTGGTAGGGTGGGAAAAGAATATGGAAAAAAAGTATGAAAAAACCCTTCAGAAGCCATTAGTTGAAAAGCCAGGAAATGTCTACCTTTGCAACGTGTCAGACTGAGAGATTTGAAGATGATGCTTTATGGCTTTAAGACTTTATTTTTCTGGAAGTCTTACATTAGCTTCTTTCTGAAATGCTACACTTAGATGCTGTTTTAACAAATACAGAATTACTTACGTTTGGATATTATTTCCTCTAGCTTCAGCTACTGACTTTTCATCCTATTGCTTAGTAAGTCTTATTGCAGCTTAAGAGCGAAATATCACCTTCAAAGTCTGTTACTAATGTGTGATAAAATCATTATAAATACCTTCCAGTCCTGGCTAAGATTCTAAGGTTTTTAATATAATCCCTGGTTTTAGATAGTCTTGATCCATATAAACGATATGTAGCATTACTTTTCAAATTCCTCTCTTCATTGAGGAAGCTTTTCATCCTCAGGTTTTCATGGCTCATTGCAGTTTCCACTTTCAGAGATATAAAGCAATTTACCATGTTTGTTGTATTAATGTTAAGATAGCCTGTTCTGGAAAAAATACTCTTCTTTTCTCCTGTATTTATTCTCCCTGGAATCCGCTCTTTCATGATCTTTCCTGATCACAATTTGCTGCAAGTTGACGACTAAAAGTTATAACTGTACTTTCCTGATGGCAAGCAAAGTCTGTGTTGTTGTTGGGATTTATTTTTTTTTTTTACCTGGTAGCTATTTGCAAGACTACAGTGTTGGAATCCTTAATAAAATAGTGATAAATTTCACTCTGAACTTGAGGCTGTGCACTCACTCATGTTATGCAGCTCTGGGTACCATGGCCCTAAACCACTTCAGGGCTTTATTTATTTATTTATTTTTCTATCTATCTCTCTAACCCCTACAGCCACCTCCCTTGTGGAAAATGCCTAAAATGATATTGAAATTATGCTTCCTTGCAATTTCCTGCAGCTGAAATTTTCGTAGTGTGAAATGTGATATGTCCAGTATGCTCTGGAGTCTGGCATGGTGGGGATATTTAAGGGTAAAAAGCCAGCTTGGGACAGTGAAGGATGGAGGGAGACAAGCCTGGTGAAACCTTGTCTGTTCTTCCTATGGAGAACGACTCCTGCAATGTCCCTTCCAGACTGTGCCAGCTAGCATTCATTTTCCCCCCATGTTAGCTGGCACAGCCAGTACCCTGCCAAGAAACACGCTCGCAGTTCCTGTGGGGGATCCACAGTCTGGGGTTCAAGCTTGCACCCCAGCCACATTTTGTTTGGCTTTCAGGAGTACAGATCTACCCATTGTGTTTACTCGTTGTGTTGCCGCGTGTCGTTTGTCTGGGTAACTTCTCAGCCTGCTTCCTACACCGGCTGACCAGCTTCCTGGTCTGCTCTTTGCTCGCTGGGGAAGGCAGGTCCTCCTCAGCCACTGGCCCTCCAGTTGCCTAATGAAGGGCAGCTCCCTGAAGAAAACCCTACAGGTAAGAGGAATTTCTCTCCACAGAGCAGGGAGTGCCTGTGTTTTACCTCCTGCAGGATGTGCGCTGCCTGGGGCGCCTGCTGCGTCCTTTGTACAGGGATTTATTTGTATGCCTGGGCTGTGATGGCTTTGGGCACAGCCTGCAAGCAACCTGAGCAGCCCCAGGGGTGTGTGTGCCTCTAGACCAACCCTCTTTCCTGCTTCACTTACTTGCAAGTGCTCTGGGAGTTTTGTGCAAAAAGGCTTATGAAAACTTTGAGTTAAAAGCACCGGATTGAGGCTTTGCCATGGGAAGCTGTATCTGGGCGCTTGGAGATGTTTACATATATCACGACAGCACAAAGAAACAGCGCAAAACATTTTAAAGTACGCAAGTAGTTAAGCTAATCGATTTCAGTGGAATTACCTGCTTGAAACTAGGCACTAACGTAGTCCCTTGCTATCTTTGCTTAGTAATTCATTTCAGAGACCTACAGGGAAAAGTTTGAAAAATGCAAATTTTCCCTGCTTTTATAGCCTGTGCCATTTCTATATTAAAGCCTGTAGTTTTTGCTGTTCGACATAGGGATAATCCATGGGCAGCTTAGTGTGCAGGAAGTTTTTTAGGCGCTTTTGTTTGCTTAGTGCTTGATTGATTTGCTTTACATCATCATATGTCTGACTATCTAATACTACACATGTACTTTAATTTGGAAAAAGGTGCCCTCTCCTGTGGGGGAAAAAAAAATTATCTTGCTGCTTCAGGGAATTGGTTGATAGGTGCATAAAATCAAAATTCCAAAATCTGGATCAATGATTCCTTAGGGAATCTGAAATAACACAGTGATGTTGCTTGAGAGAGTTAATCCATGAACAGATAGACTGTGAAAATATAAATACAGCTCCCCCCTCGATATATCAGTAGGTGAAATAAATCTGACCCTGAAGCTACTATTGAACAATTGAAACTTACAGGTGCTGCTTTGTGTGTAAAGTCTTGCTGACACACATACTAAATATTTTAAAATGTGCTATACTGTGTGATGATCAGATAATGCACTAATGACTGAATTAAAGGACAGCTGAAATGAGAGGCAAATCATGTAATTCTGATAGAATGACAATTTATAGTAATTTATTGGTTTTATTATTATTCCTCTTTTTTCCCTAGTTGCTACTTAAACTCATTTTCTCATCATTCAGATTTATAAGTGATCAGCTGTCAAACAGTAATTTTGGAATACAATTACACTTTTATTAATAAAATTCAGCGAAATAGCTTATATAGGACCATATAAATAATGAAATTGCAAGTAGCCTATTTTAAAAGCAGCATAGTGCTAAAAGTATTTATAATACTAATCTGTTCACAAAATTACATTTTAACTTGATAATTCTAAAAGCTCTAGATTTAAACAAAGACAGTTCCATGGCAAGACTTTACATGGCACTAGATTTGAAGAAAGCAGAAATATAAACCAATATTGGATTGTCACATGTGTTGCACAGCTGGTCCCCACCACTTTCAATTTGTATCTTTGAAATCAAAATGCAGGTCACAGAAAACATGTAACTGTAGCAAAATTTTAGGACTACTGCTGCCAGTTACTTCTATGCAGAGGATTCAGTAGGAGAAAGAGAATGGATGTAGGCAGCAGTTTCCGCTGCGTTTGCTGCCTCGGGGCAGTCCCCTGTGGGGACACTGGAATTCTGGGTTCATTTTCAGGTTTTTCTGGAGGATTAGTGGAGGAGACCTTATTATGGCCTTTCAATATGTAAAGGTGGCTTAAAAGAAAGAGGGAGAGACTTTATACTGGGTCCTGTACTGACAGGATAAGGGGAAATGGTTTTAACCTGAAAGAGGGTAGGCTTACGTTGGATATAAGGGAGAAATTTTTTACTGTGAGGGTAGTGAGACAACGGAACAGGCTGCCTGGAGGAGCTGTGGTTGCCCCATCTCTGGGAGTGTTCAAGGCCAGGTTGGATGGGGCTCTGAGCAACCTGATCTAGTTACAGTGTCCCTGCCTATGGCAGGCAGGTTGTACTAGATGAACTTTCAAGATCTCTTCCAGCCCAAACCATTCTGAGCTTCCATGATTATAATCCGGTGGTTATAGTGATCTCTGTTCTCCACATCTCTTCTTTTTTTCCTGTACACCAATCCAGGCCTCACCTTTGTTAGCCTCTCCTATATTTTTCTGTGCCAGTCAATGGCAGCTTTTCCCCTCTCCTAGCTAACTAGCCATGTTGATCCCTTTTCCTACTTACTTACCTCTGGTTTTCCTAACCTGTTAACCTCTCTGTCTCAGTCTTTCTCTTTTCTATCTAGATACTTTCACTCACTGATGTATTCCTGTGTTTGCTTATGCCTTAGTACTAGCCTCATGTAAAATCAAAATCAGTCTTGTAATAGTGAGGGGAGGCGTGGTGGTTCAGGAAACCCATACTTGCTCTGTGTTTGGGATGTTAGTCCAGTATGACTCTCCAGCTGTAGACATGTCAACTGTTTATCCTTTTCAGTTTCCGCATACTCCAGCATAAAGTAGATGTGATGCTTGCAGGAGTTGAGATAGGACAGATTATGATCAGTTGATCCAAGTCTTTTCAAAACTCAGCTGCAGAACTTGGTCCCTATAGTGCAGTGTAGTTTCTTCCTCTCAGAGGTTTCATTATTTAGGAGTATTTACAGGGATAGCTGAAAGCATATCCCTGATGTGTTTTGTTTATCTGAATTTTCATTGCCTTCTCCAGATTCACTGCACACTGTGGCTAAACTGTCTCCCAAAAATTCGGTGTGAAGTAAATATCTGTTAAGAGAAATTTCAGTCCAAACAAATGAAGTTTGGCAAAAATTATCAGCAATTGGAAACAGGCTCATATAAGAAGAAGAGTAAAGGAATTTTCTCTGAGGTGTTGCTGGAGGGTGATTAGCAGTCCTTATCCCATGAGCCTTGTGCGGCTGTATCCGTAAGGATGATGAGACAGCTGCTGGTCTCTTCAGAAAGCAGCAGGGAAGGGGAGCTCCTGGTGCTGCTCAAAGAGATGATGGGGCTATAGGCTAGATGGCAGCCAGCTTCATGGCGATGAAGCATGGCAACCATGGCAGTTATTTGCTGCCTTGCTTCCTCCTGTGACTGGGAGCTGGTTTAGACAGTCGCCCCTAAACCAGAACGGGCGTCTGTTTGTTGTTGTCTGACAAAGCATATCTGCGTACCAGCATTAGCCCGGCTTGAGATGCAGCTGACCATCTGGACCCTGAATTTCTGAAGGATTCCTTCCAAATCAGGCTTAGCATTCCCCTCTGCTCCTTATTAATCTGGTTTTAATTCTGTTTCTTGGGAAATAATGTTGCTGATATGTACAAGGCAGATTCTGTACAGCGGGAAATTTTTCACCTTTAATACAAAGTATTTTCAGAGAGCAAATGCATACTATTTTAAACCTAAATGTTGTTTTTAAGGTTTGCTAGACAAGCTCAAATAAACACAAGGTTCTCCCAACTCAGATGTGAATTCAAAATAATTTTTTTAAGCTTTTAAAGCAAAAGGTTTTCAGAAAAAAATATAAGTTTTAAATTTGAGCTCATGGCTTTAATTTCTCACAGCGAATTTTTTAAGGCAGTTTTGCAAATGTTATGTAAATTTTTATGTTATATAAATTATGTAAAAGTTATGTTAAGTACCATTAGTTTGATACTTGAATTACTTTTGTTAAAAAACTGCAAAGAAAAATCCAAGATAATATTTTCTATTTCCTGGTTCAATATCAAGTGGATGGTGAAAGGAAACTGTATAGACAGTTGGTTAAATGAAGATAGATTTACATAAATAGTTCCCTAGATTCAGTCTCTCCTTTCCAAAGAAAAGTCAGGAATGAATATTCCCGTTGAAATGTACATCAGAGCTACTGAAAGATATATTAAAGTGAGTTCTTTCAGCAGCTTAAGAGAATGTCTGTATGGTCGAACAATTAACCAATGCTTATGACACTATGAAGTTGTATGTGCAATTTAAAATCAGATTTTTAAAAAATTGTATTCTGCACCTAGCAGTCTTCTGTTTCCTTTTAGTTGCAATAGAATCACAGAGCAGTTGAGGCCGGATGGCAGCTCTGCAGATCATTTAGATCAACCCCCTTCTCAAAGCAGGGTCACCTAGAGCAGGTTGCCCAGGACCATGTCCAGTCAGGTAGCTCCAGTAATGATTCTGAATACTTTATTTAGTTTCTTTCACTATTTTTCTGTTATGAAAACATTTTTACCATTTAAGTCAAGCAACATACGAAAGCGCCTGTCAGTCTGTTTGCCCAGGAGAGACTTCCTTTGGTGGAAAAATATTTTTCCAGATGATTTTCCCCTAAAAAACTTGTCCATCTTTCACATAAGGAACACAAAAAGCTCTTAGGCTATGGAAATAGGAAAGTTCAAAAATTCTTTTAAAAGTCAATTTGAAAAAACAGAAGTGCCTCGGGGCTCACCCAGTTATCACAAACACGCTGTCCTGAGAACAGCATTATGTCTACAAAATAAACAAGGTGATTTACAACAAATAACAGGAGGTCTTGACTCGCGGCAGCAAAAGCTAGGACAAACAGGAAAGAAAAAGAATGTGTATCCAAGTTTATCCCCAAACAGTTCATAGATTAAAGGTTATTTTCATTAAGGCATGTACCTGTAGAAGGAGCAGACTTGCTATTTGTTGACAAAAAGATAAAAGCCCTGCAGATCTTCGTATGTATTTCTATAGTAAAAATACACATTGCCACACTGAGAAGAATGTGGCGGTAAATACTTGGATATTTACCTATGGTGGAGTGTCAGTACTGCCTACCCTAGTTTGTTCTTTACTTGCATTCTTCTTTCTTTATTGAATGTTTGTGTATTGCACAGATGTTGGCATTTCTAACTTTCAGATTAATGTCAATGGACCCTTTGTCTAGATGTTTGACTTTGCAAAAGAACGGAGATCTAAAGGTAGGAATGTGTGGAAAAAATCTCTTGTACAGTAGCAGGCAATGTAACTATATTAAAATTTTCTTAATGTAATTACATTAAAAGTTATAGGTATTTAGGATCTGCTGTAGAGTAAAATAGAAAATCAAATGAAGGACTTCACTGAGCACCATGATCTTTCCAGATGTATTTGTCGTGAAGATAACTCAATTGTTAGGAGTGAATCAAATGTCCTGCAGGAACGCCTCATGTAATCAGGCACTCTTCTCCAAAGCCTATGAGTTAATCCATAAATACCTGGCACTGTGTGTGCCCCAGCTGTGTTTTGCTAGAAGGTTTTGCAGGAAGTTTTTCTTTTGTATAAGACCACTTCTCCCACCACCAAAGTGTCTCAGAGGGCTCACTGTAGGGCTGTCACGATAATAGACAGGATTGCTTTCATGCTTAGGTGGCTGATGTTCCCCTCAGTAGAATAGCCTTCACACAATAGCCCTCTCTGGGCCATCTGTGCCTGCGCACAGTCACCTTCACACTAACAGAATGTTTCCTGATGTTCAGGAGGAACCATCTGCGTTTCAATTTGCGCCCATTGCCTCTAGTCCTACTATGGGAAAGTCTGGCTCTGTCCCCTTTGCACCCTCCCTTCCTGTGTTTGCACACCTTGATGAGATCTGCCCTGAGCCTTCTCCTCTCCAGGCTGAACAGTCTCAAGTCTCTCAGCCTGCCCTCCTCCTATTGCAGGTGCTTCAGGCCCTGAGCCCCCTTTACAGCAGGGTCACATTCCTGGCTCATGTGCCGGTGGGTGGGAGTCCTCCAAGACTCCCAGGACCTTTTCTGCAGAGCTGAGAGGGCTCAGCTGCAGAAACGCTGCCTGAGGGCCTTGCAGGCTGCAGAGGGTCACTGCCTTCAGGGCTGGGGGATTCTTGCAGGGTGTGGGGCAAGAGTGTCTCCCCAAGGGTCTCCTTGCAGGCTGGAAAGTGGCCAGCCAGCCCTGAGGGCTGCCTCCACACCTGCCTGCCATTGTGCTCTCCCCTAGCCAGCATGGCTCAAGGTAGCGCAGGGTACCTGCAGCAGGCCATCAGGGAAGGTGGAAGAACTGGCTGGCGGGTATCAGTGGTGCCAAGAGCGCCGGCACCTTCCTCGTGCCCACAGCTCTGGGACAGCCACTGTGTGGGACCCACAGACCTGGCCAGCCAAGGCTCTGCCCCAACGCAGCACTCCCAGTGTAGGCCCACAGTCCTGCCACAGCTTGCATGCAGTGCGTGTGCATGTGATGGAGCTGTGGACCAAATGTGGGAAAGCAGAGCCTGCAGCTGCTCAAGAGCTGTGAGGTTGGTACCATCACAGATGCTCCCCAGAGATGTCACAGGGGTCTTTGGGGCTGCCCACCACCCACCGTCTGAGTGAGGACAGCAGATGCCCCAAAGCGGAGAGAGCCTGACTTCAGAGGATGTTAACCATCTTCTCGTGGCCTTGCGGATATGGTTTAACTTCAGGCCAGGTCCTGTGGCAAGAGGCTGGTGCCTGTGAGTGCAAGGGCCCAGCAATGGGGCAGCAGTACCAGGAAACCCTGGTGACCTCCTTGGTGCCAATGAAGTACCCTGACTCAGCCCCTCTGAGAAGAAGGACTGACCTGTGGTCTCCATTGGAAAAGACCCAGAGATCACAGAATGGTTGAGGTTGGCAGGTATCTCTGGAGATCATCCTGTGCAAGCCCCCTGCTCAAGCAGGACCACATCCAGAGGGTTTCCAAGTATGTCCAAGGAAGGAGATCCCACAACCTCCTTGAGCAACCTGTTTCAATGCTCAGTCACCCTCACAGTAAAGTGTTTCCTAATGTTCAGAGGGGACCACTTGTATTTAATATTGTGCCCATTGCCTCTTCTCTTGTCACTGAGTAATGCTGGGAAGAGTCTCTTCTCCAAACTTCTCCCACATTTCTCAGCTTTTCCTCCTGTGTGGGATGCTTCAGTCTGTTCATCATCTTACTGGTTCTTTGCTGGGCTCTTTCCAGTATTTCCTTGCATTTTTTGTCAAGGTGTTTGACAAAGGTTTTTAAACCCTTATTTTAAATATATTTGAGGTTTTATCAAATCTCAAATAATTGGAACAATAAGGGAACCCAAAATTTAACCTTATCACCTAATAAGATTTTTGATAGGAATGAAGTGGAATAATGAATTAAATTTTCTGAATGGTGTGACTAGGATAACACTATTAAACAAGCACTGGTGTGTCAAGCTGTGATTATATTTGGAATCATTAGTTCTTCCTCTTCTTTCCTCATCCCTTCCAGTCCTCACCTTTAAATATTCACGAAAGTATCCTTTTCTTAAATAGTCACAGCCTACAGGATGCAATAAAGAGCTATGTAGTGTTGTGCTCCCGTGCAACTCTTACTGCTTCTGTGAGTCCTCTTGAAGTGTAAGACTATTTGAGCTGGTATTTATTCAGCAGGAAAAGCACCTGTAGAAATGAAACCAGAGTCTAGCTGAACTGAGAATTATAGGGTCATTTTCCTTTGGGTGCCAGATTCTGTCAGGGCAGAAAATAATTTTAGGTTTATATACAGGATGTCCTTGTGAATTAATTATTAATACCATATTTTGTAAATATGTGTAAATGTATCTTAAAGATTTTTTGCTACAGATAGCAATGTGTTAGTGCTTGATGGTTTGGGGTTTTTTTTTTCCATTTTATTCTTGTCTGCTTCAAGAAAGTAAGTCAGACAGAGTTTTCCCCTTCTCTCCAGGGTCCAGCTGAGACATCCTCTCACTAACTGAGGCTGATGCTTTAGGTAAAGGAGAACATATTTGCCTTTTTCTATTAGTGGAATATTTCTGAAAAATGCAGGAGCTCTTCGCTCATTTAAATGAGTTAAACTCAGGTCTCTGTGGGAATTGTGGGTACCCATCTCAAGAGTTTTTCCTTAAAACTGTCAAATGTAGGTTTTGCTGCCTGGCAAGTAGAGGGCTTAAGGTCTTGCAGGTCCTGATAAATGCATTGAATAGAGTTGAGTGGAGTCGTCTGCTAAACCTAAGAGGTTTGCCAAGGACTGTGGTACTCTGGGAATTCTACAGTTTTGTTAATCTAGGCATGATTTCTTCACTTCTGAAGTCACTCAAGTGCTCTCAGGACTAATTTTTTTTTTCCACTGCTGCCTTCTACTTAAAATGCAATGAGGAAAAAAGCAGTCAAAGAATTTGCTTGATAGAATCATCCCTAAGTTCTCCTTCTTTACAAGGACTGCCTAGGTATTCAGACTTATGTTTTGATGTTACTATACCCCTAACACATTGTTCGATACACCATGTCTGAAATTCATCCTTGGTAAATTTCCTAATTTCACGCTGGAACCTGGCCTCGAAGGCAGCTCTCATACCAAAGGCTGCAGATTAGGGTGAAAGCTAGACAAAGCATATGATATGTTACTAGTGGGTGAAGAGCTAATGCTACAAGATGGAAAATAAAATAAATGTATTCTGTGGTGAAGTCAGCTCTTAAAATGAAGAACAGCCTTTTTGTGATGGCCATGTGCTAGGCAGTCTTTGGAAATCCTGTACAGCAGGGATAAAGAGTAATTGACAGTGCATGACAGAAATGTGATTATAAAGAGGTGATTCTTCTGTTGACTGAGAACGGAATGTGGTTTTCAGGCTTTTGTAAAACACAACTAAAATGGCACTAGATCCAAAAAGGAGAGCAATGGTCTATTTCTGAGAAAAGAATGGGATTACTGCGAGTACACACAGCAGCACTGTATGTTGTACGTATGTTGTAAACATATTATAGGTATGTGCATGCAGGCTGCTTTTGATGCTGTCTCTAAAGATTGTGTACAAATAGTTGTGGTAAATAGTCAAAGGTGAGAACTTCAAGGTAGCACTGCAGAGAGGTCCACAAGGATGTGTCAGTCATGGCCTAAATAAATCTCGCAAGTGGCAGTATAAATCTGCTAGTAGAGAATATCCAATATAATTTATTCAAAATGGATGAGGGTATTTGTGAAGATGGAAGACAGAGCATAAAGAAATCTAGAGATGCTTAGCTTGTAAGCAGAGGCTAATGATACAGGAAAAACTTTCAGAAAACAAACAATCGGTAAACAAGAAACTGAGTATGACTTTCCAGAATACAGAAAGGACCCTGCAAATGGAATCCACACTTTAAGCAGCATGCCCAGAGGTATGGTGTGATGAAACTGAAAAGAAATAACTCCTTTAAATGTAAAAAAGCCTTTATTTGTTTGGCTACTTGTTTTTTTTCCCCCTATTTTTGACAAATTCAGTATGAGAAAATTAGAGGAAGCAGAGAAAATTGAAGGAAGCAGAGAGTGAAAACAAAAATAGTCTCAAACTAATTGCAAGCTAGAAATCAAAGATGACTCATAAGCTAATTGAGGCAATTCAGTTGCCAGTTTCAACAATTTTAAAGAAGGGATGACATTTACACTAAAACATAGCTGTGGATTTTGTTGACCAAAAATGAGGATGAGGAGCTTTGAGCAGTGGGAACTTGTGAGTTACTGTGTACAGTCTGTGTTTTCTGACTTTGCATTTCTTAGTTTAGCTACACTTCATCCAGGAAATTTTATTATGAGTAGGGATGCCTGCCAAGATGGTGCCATGTAGGGTTAAATAAGAGAGCCCAGTATATGAAGCTGCTCAGGGAGAAGGGTTTGTGTTCACTAATGTTTCATGTTGATTTATTTTCTCAACTGGGGAAGTTGTCTAAACCTGGCTTTACTAAGTACAAAAGGATGACTTCAAGCGCCTGAACATGGGCACTCACATAAGAAAATTTTAGGCTATCTTTTGGACACTTCAAGGTATCTGAAGACTGAAAAATCTATTAGTTGCCTATTTGCACAATTAGGTGCCTAGCTAAATTTTAAATGTGTTTTTATTACAACAGACATTATGAATTTGTATGTTGGGAAAAGACATGCAAGAAGCTAGACAGGAAAGATGCACTTAAATTGAAGAGATTTATCTTCCTGACAGTTCAAGTTTTCTTGTCATGCATCTTTCACAGGAAAATCCATGAAATTTTTTAGTAATGCATCTTCAGGTGTGTCTGGCCTAGCTGGTATTACTCCCTGACTTTTTAGTTATTGACACAGATGTGAACAGTTCAAGTAAACTTGGAAATCTGCAGAGAAAATCTGAAAAACATTAATTTATTTTCATGTGGTATCATTCACATTAATTAATTAATGTATTAAAATGGAGTGCAAATATCAATAACAAAATAATTTCTAATATGTGGCTGGCAAAATTACACTTAGTCTTATCCATTGCCTCACAGTAACTTAAAATTGCGGTTTTTTTCAGGGAATATGCTCAGGATGTTTGTAACGAAGTATGTCCAGTATCAGAAATTGATAGAATGTTTATTCCAGCCAACATAGTATAATCTTATATTCTCAGTAGAAAATTAAAAATGAAACCATTCTTAAGAGGAAAAATAACATTTAAAAAAAATGTAATTAAAGAAAAAGGAAATATTTCTGAATGGAAGAGTTCTATACTTATGACATAATCAACAAAAATAAAACTCTTCACTTAAAAGGTTTGCTTCACTTAAGGTTGCCTTGTGACTTGCAAGCAACTAATCTTCTTTAAAAGTCCTGTCCATATATGTATTTTAATAGTCCTAGGTTAACAAGACAACTTGAGGTACATTATGGTTAAATTATTTGCCTGAGTTAACAAAATAACTCTGATTTATATAATAATCACTGATCATATATTCTAGGCTTCTTGAGGCTATCTAGCAAAACTGGATTTGAGCCCCTTTGTGTCTTTGTATTGGCACCTGAGGCCAGTACTTGGGAAAATAAGCAAGCACACCATATGGCATTAGAGTTCAGATTGGTTTCTCTTCCTTCCTCCATACCAAGAGTGCAAGTCTTTCCTTTTCTCCCAGGCGTAGTTGGGCATGCAACTGGTAGTGCAGCCAAGAGGTTCCCTTCTGCTCTGGGGGAAACATATGATAAGGTGACAACACCCTATGGTTAAGAAGGAGTACAGGAGATTGGTTATATTGAAATACAGTGGTAGAGAGAAATCTGTGGTACAAACTCGGTGCTCATAGGAGCACAACAGTTTTAAATGGTAAAGAAATAAGAGCAAATACAATCTTCTGGTGCAATGTAGAGATGTAGAAAAGTAGAAATCTGCATTTCTAATCTTAGATACTTGCAAGTTTTCTCTCTCATGTCATCATTGCTTGTGTCAGTAGTGTCCTCTACTCACTGTAAAATGGGTCAAGAAAAGATTTCAGATGCCTTGTCAGTCTGATGTTATAAATATGTTTATTTGCTTTTACTATCTTTCCTAAGGGTAGTTTTGATCCTTATGACTTAAAATACGTAATGGTTAGGCATTTTGTACTTTTCTGTGTGGAAAGTCCAGTGCAGGCTGTACATGGCATTTGCAGGCATCTGATAAGAATCAAGGGAAATGCAGGATAGAAGACTGCTTTATTTAGAAGCTGTACATAAAAGGAAATGCCCGAAGAAAGTTGCTTAGCTGGAACAAGATTTGTAAAGCGAAATTCGTTAGCTCATTTAAAAACAGCACAAACCCTGACAATATATGTGTGTACACAGAGATGTAGAAGCATCATTATTAATTAAGCTTTCTCACACTGCCCATTTAAGAATTTGTTTAAACTCATTTTTTTTTTGCTTTAAACAGTCTTTTCAGAAGCTAGCATTTAGTAGTTACACTTAAAAATATAATCGTGAACATCTTTGATATTGATGTAACCCAATCCAATGTTGGTGGGTAAAAACAGGTTTCTGTTTTTATTTAAACTGATCTATGTGAGGTGGCATGGCATGTGGGAATGCAATAATGAAAGTTCCTACTTCAATGTGGTCGTGGTTTTGGGGGATTTCTGGCTTTCTAGCTTTCAAGTTCAGTCTTCTCTCTGGAGAATGGCCATAGTACAAAGTCCTACAGTGGAAGCTGCAGGCACTGAATTTGGCTTTCAGGGCAAAGAAAAGGCCTTTTGCCATCCTTCTCAATGGAGAATTGCAATTTGGTTTACTTACAGTCACTTTCCAAGTCTTTTGTTCCATTGTGGTAAAACTATTCCTGGGTAAACGTTGCCTGAGTCCGTATTGTTTGATGCCTCTGCATGAGCTGGTCAGTTCTTGCCCCATTAGGCAGAGTTTAGGTTGAACTGCAGCCCTTTTCTCAGAACATCATTATCCATCCCTCTGGAAGTTTATGAGATTCATGAAGATGGTCATGACATTCTTCTGTCCACCCCCACAGCCTCTACTGGGTAGTAAGGAGCTGCAAAGTTCGACAAATGATATAAATATATATCCTAAAGCAAAGCAGCTGTTCAGCTTCCTCCTTCCCCCTCACTGTGCAGCTCTGGGAGCACAGCATTCCCATTGCTATATTCCCACACTTCAGTTTTCGGTATCATCCTGACCTGCAGTCCTCTCTTCTAAGGGTTGGGTTTCACTGTTTATTTCTTTTCTAGGGAAAAACATCAGCTGATGCCCTGCTTCAGAACAGACAAGAAGGGCAGTTGCCTGCCTTTTCCATGATGAGAGCAGGCGCGTGATGGACATGGAAAGCAAGCTGTAGCTCTCCAAAGCATAATCATGTGGTTAATGTATTTATTCCAGGCTAGCAGGAGACAAGCTGACCCTACTTCAAGAGCCTCTGAGACACTGTAGCACATTAGCATACTCCTCTTGGCAAGTGTCAGGTGGATTTTACCAGCTCAGGCACTGTCCCATGGGTTGTCAAAGCTGCTGGCACAGGCCCTGTCACAGGGAGCACAGGACAAGTTAACGCAGAGCGATTTCTACCTCCCTGTGGTATACAGATGCCCATCACTCCTCCAGAGTCTTGCGTAGGAAAGAAGTTATTATCTAGCTGCACTGGTTGTGAAAAAGCATTCAGAAACAAGGGCTGTGTAACCAACACAGAGATGTTCACCGGAGTCCATAAGAAGTATGTGGTAGGGTACTGCGATCTGTATGCCTGTGAATATTCAACAACCCTCAAACCATCTAGTGATTTGAGCCATATTCCTCATCTCCCATTTCCCTAGCCCTGCATTAGTATTCTTTTTTTCCTTTCAAGGACAAATTCTAAGAAGTAAGTATCATACCTTGAACTCGACCATGACGTGGTGGAGTACAAGATCCACGGGGCAGCAAGGAAACTCCATGGCAAGCTCTCAGCCCTAGACTTCAAGAAGGCGGACTTCGGCCTATTCAGGGACCTGATGGCAAAGTGCCATGGGAGACGGCCCTGGAGGGAAGAGGGGCCCAGGAAAGTTGGTCCACATTCAAGGAGCACCTCCTCCAAGCTCAGCAGAGGTGCATCCCGATGAAGAACAAGTCAGGTAAAAAGGCCAGGAGGCCTGCATGGATGAGCAAGGAGCTCCTGGACCAACTGAAAGTAAAGAAGGAAGCCTA
This sequence comes from Ardeotis arabs, assembly GCA_011801015.1. NCBI lineage: Eukaryota > Metazoa > Chordata > Aves > Otidiformes > Otididae > Ardeotis > Ardeotis arabs. The sequence continues at coordinate 76,151 of JAAGAY010144113.1, forward strand.
CAGAGGGTGGAAACAGAGACAGGTAGGCTGGGAGGACTACAAAGAGGCTGTGCGAGTGGCCAGGGATCGGGTGAGGAAAGCTAAAGCTCTGACGGAATTGAATCTGGCCAGGGATATAAGAAGCAACAAGAAAAGCTTCTACAGGTATGTAGGGGACAAAAGAAAGTCCAAGGAAAATGTAGGCCCCCTCCGAAAGGAGACTGGTGTCCTGGTTACCCGGGACATAGAGAAGGCTGAGGTGCTCAATGACTTTTTTGCCTCAGTCTTCACCGACAAGGGCTCTTGTCTCACCACCCAAGCTGTGGAAGGCACAAGCAGGGACTGTGAGGATGAAGAACCGCCCACTGTACTCGAAGAGCAGGTTCGGGATCATCTGAGGAACCTGA
>JAAGAY010144114.1:9986-12486 GCA_011801015.1 Ardeotis arabs
CCTGCAGCCCATGGAGGTCCACGGAGGAGCAGAGATCCACTTGGAGACCGTGAAGGACCCCACACCGGGGGAGGTGGATGCCTGAAGGCGGCTGTGGCCCGTGGAGGGCCCACTGGGGCAGCCGTTCTGGAGGGACTGCACCCCGTGGAAGAGATGACCTACGCCAGAGCAGTTTCATGAAGGACTGTGGCGTATGGGTGGGACCACACACTGGAGCAGGGGAGGAATGTGAGGAGTTCTTCCCCCAACTATGAAGCAGCGGCGTAAAACATCGCGTAATGAACTGACTGCAACCCCCATTCCCTCTTCCCTCCCTGTGCCGCTCGGGGCGGGAAGGTAGTAGAGATAATGTTAAGCTCAGGAAGAGGGAGGGGTGGGGAGGAGGTTTATCTTGTTTCTCTGTCTCATTACCCTGCTAGTTTTAGTAATAAATGAATAGTTTTTCCCAAGTCGAGTCTGTTTTTGCCCGTGATGGTAACTTTAAGGATTTCTCCCTGTCCTTATCTCAAACCTCGAGAAGTTTTTCTTCTATTATCTCCCCCTATTCTCTCGGAGGGTGGGGGGAGTGAGAGAGAGACTGCGTAGTCTGGTCCCGATCCAGGCCGAACTACGACAGTCCTACAGAAATACATACCGAAGATTTGTTTCCTGAGTTTTGAAAACCCATTTATATACTTTGTCTATACTTGACTAGTAATTGCTTACAGATTCTAGTAAACTAATAAACTAACATGTGGAGTCTTCCAGGCAATGGAGGCAAACAGTACAAACTTTTTTTAAAGAAATGCAAAGACAAACCCATGACCTGTTGCTACTCATTTCCTCTACTTCTGCAAAACCAAGTTTTACAGAAACCTAAACTTTGCACGTAAGCTGACTTGACCTTTGGAATAATTGGCAGCTTAGGTTCTTCAGTTGTAACAGGCATCTCAATATGAGGAAAATAATTGCACAGTTGCAACACCACTGAGAATTAACAGAATATAATTACGTAACTTACAGACCCAGTATGGAGATTTTACTTCATACCAGCCAACCCTAGAACTTTTGAATTTCTGGTGCTGTTTTTAGAAACCCTTATGACACTTAAGACCTTGTTGCAAACAACATACTTAGTTTTAAGTACACATTAAAAGCAGAACAAATAAAGAAAGGAAATAAGTTTAAAGTTCCTCTTTTAGGAGACAGCAATTGCTGTTGACATCAGCAACTTACTGATCTTTGAATGAAACAGAAGATTACTGGAAAACAACCCCTACCAGTTGGCTGTTTGCACAACGCCTTTTTATTGCCATCACTGAAATAAAGTAAATGATACTAAAAGCTGTTACTGGTATAGCATCAAAGTTCATCCCCTTTACTTTCAGCCACACCTAATATTTAAGCACAAGAGCATGAAGAAATAATAAAGGAGGTTTAAATGACATGAAATAAATTTAATTTGAAGTTTGCTACAGTTGAGCCAGTTGTCAGAGATACTGCATTTCTGTGATTATTATTTTGTGAACTTGCATGGTACCATAGAGCAACAGAAGATAATATGTTGAGAAACACAGGAGATCTATCACAGTCCTCAGGAAATATGAACTAGTACCTCCACTGGCTATAGTCTAGAGGTCTCCCACTTAAAGTAAGGAGTCCTGTCTTGTACATGACCTATGATGTGTACTGTCAGTTCTCCTTCGTAGTAGCTCTTTAATGAATAATGAATATCAGTTTCTGTAGGAAAACACATAAAACATTTAAATTCAAAATTGTCAGTTTTGACCTGAAAGGAGAAGTTTTGGAATAGCAAGATATACTATCTGTTCGAAATCAAAAAGTACTAAAAATCTCCCAAACTATGATAACATAGTTGTCACACATAAGTGTTGGGTAAGTGTCAAACAATTCCTAAACTAATTCTAGAGTCATAGAATTATAGAATCATTTAGATTGGAAAAGACCTTTAAAATCATCAAGTCCAACTGTTAACCTAGCACTGCCAAGTTCCACTAAATCATGTCTCTAAGTGTCACACCTACAGGTCTTTTAAATACCTCCAGGGATGGCGACTCAATCACTTCCCTGGCGAGCCTGTTGCAACGCTTAACAACTCTTTCAATGAAGAAATATTTCCTAATATCCAATCTCCCCTGCTGCAACTGGAGGCCATTTTGTCTCATCCTATTACTCATTACTTGGGAAAAGAGATCAACATCCGCCTCGCTCCAACCTCCTTTTAGGTAGAATCATAGAATCATAGAATGGTTAGAGTTGGAAGGGAACCTTCAAAGGTCATCTAGTCCAACCCCCCTACAAGGAGCAGGACATCCCCAACTAGATCAGGTTGCTCAGAGCCTCATCCAACCTGGCCTTGAACGTTTCCAGGGATGGGGCTTCCACCACCTCTCTGGGCAACCTGTTCCAGTGATCTACAACTCGCATTGTAAAAAAATTTTTTCCTAATATCTAATCTAAATGTACCTCCCTCTATTTTAAAACCATTACCCCTCATCCT
>JAAGAY010144114.1:17486-31710 GCA_011801015.1 Ardeotis arabs
TCTCTTCCCAGGCTTAACTTTATGTTCAATTACCTCTACCTCCTTCCAACATGGAGCAGCACAGAGGGAAAGAGGGAATGAGGGTTACGGTTAGTTCATCACATTTCACTTTATGCCGCTTGTTCCTCCTCGGGGGAGGAACTCCTCACATTCCTTCTCTGCTCCAGTGTGGGGTCCCTGTCATGGGCTACAGTACTTCATGAACTGCTCCAGTGCGAGTCATTTTTCCATGGGGTGCAGTCAGTCCCCCAGGAAGAGACTGCCCCACATGGGCCCTCCACGGCCCACAGCCTCCTTCCGGCATTGGCCTGCCCTGGTGTGGGGTCCTCCACGGGCTGCAGGTGGATCTCTGCTCCTCAGTGGGCCTCCATGGGCTGCAGGGGGACAGCCTGCCTCACCATGGTCTTCACCACAGGCTGCAGGGGAATTCTGGCCAGGAGCCGCATTACTCCTCCCCCTCCTTCTTCACTGACCTTGGCATCTGCAGCCGTTCCTGTCACAAGAAATTCTTCACAATCAGCTCAGGCAGATGCCTCTCAGATTGTCTTCACATCTTATCTCCACTTCTTGCAACTGGGCCGGGCCCAATCAGGCCCAGACTGCCGTCTAGCGGGAGGCCAGAGGGTGAGGGCCGCAAAGCCCACAAGGCTCGTGCCTCCTCCTCTCTACCTCCACTTCAACTTCTTCATATCTTCTCTTCTTCTTTTATTATTTTCCACTTTCGTAAATACGTTATCGCAGAGGCATTATCAGGGAACATTCTGCTACCAGTTGGCTCGGCCCTGAGCAGTGGCAGATCCACCCTGAGCCCGTCCGAGTCCACCAGACAAAGGGGAACAACTTCTAGCAGCTTCTTACAGAAGCTGCCACCATAGCCCCCCCCTCATTAAACAAAAACAAGACAACTGATCAGGAAATAATTTGCATACTCCAAAAGAGTTCTTACAGATTTCAAAAACCTCAGAAATTATTCAGGAAAAAATACTGCTTTTCTGAATCAAAGTGTTTTACCAATAGTGAGGTTCCTGTACATGTTATTATAAACTGTCAAATTTCAAGATGATAAATAATTTTAAAACATGTTTTGCCTATTTTTTCTTTTCAGAATTTTATTGTCTCATTAATGAATTCAGAATTTTCTATAATGAGACCTTAATTAAAACTGTTTACATGCATTGTAAACTCTTTGAATTGCATGTTAGAAAAAAAGCAATTCTGAGATACCTTTAAAAAGTACATCTAGTTTCCACTTTACATCTTTTACATTCCCTTCCTCCCCCAAAATCCTTACTTGTTGCAGTCTAAACAGAATTTATCCAGTTTCTTACCAAATAGTTCCATTTTAATGACTTAATTAGGGTAGCTACAGATGCTAAGACTAGGAGATGACCAAATATAAAGAGCTTTCACTCGAACTTTCATGCAGCGTTATGTCAGTAATGTTCCTTTAGCTTCTAATCTTTAAGCATTATTTTAAATGGTTTCATTTTCATCATTATTTTTTTTTCAAATTTTAATGAAGCAGTCAATTTGGCTTACAAAATAGTTGAAACACCTTAATAGGAAGCACCTGAAATAAGTTGGGTTTAAGTCTTTGATCGTACAAAAGGAATTCAAGGAGGGGTATCTTTTTCAACCAAGATCATAGAAGAGAACAGAAATACAGATTAAACAAAATATATTTGAAAAAACTTCTCCTTTCATCTGAACCTCAACAAAATACACTCTGTATAAAAGTAAGGAGCCAAAAACTAAGACACAGAAAAGAGCTTCCAAATTTTATGTATTACTACACATAATTTTTAGAAACTTGGCCCCTGGTAAAAATTGAATATCCTGGATTTTTTATTTTTACCTTCCATCACCAATTCAGCCCATGCTTCAGATTCACGCCAGGGCAGTACCTTTCAGCATACACACAAAGCAGAAGATGCTAATTCAGTTACCTTCTCTGCTGCTTAATAAAGGTCATACTTCCTAATAAAAGTATCAAGCTGTAGGGTATTGTACACAGGATGGAGAAGGAGCTTGGCAGTCTAAAGAATCGAACCAAAACAGAGAGCATATGCAAGAAATTGCCTTGCACCATTCTAATTGCATGGGGTAATTAAAGCATTCACTTGAAGAGTCTATATTTTATTCCATGCTTTCAAAAAATTAGATTCTTCCTCATGACAAAGCTAGATGTGTTAAATGCTCAACCTCATCACCATTATTAGTCATGCTTAAAATAGTGTAAGACAAAGCTGAATTTTGTTAGAAGCGAATTACTGCCGTCATGGTTTCAAGCCTCTACACTGGGTCTGGCTGAAATGAAGTCAAGAAATTAACTTTATTCATAGCAGTCCCTATAGCGCTGTGCTTTGCACTTATGGTTTAACAGTGTTGATAACACACCAGTGTTTTGTCTGTTCCTTAAAAGGGCTCGCACAGCATCATGTCTCTCTCTCCTCACTTTCCCACAAAAGTTAGCAGGCTGAGAGTTGGCAAGAGGCTGGGAGGAGACACAGCTGACCCCAACAGACTGAAGAGATATTCTATACTATATGTTGTGCTCACCTGTAAAATCTGAGGGAAGGGAGAAGGAAAGGAGGAGGAAGGGAGGATATTCCAAGTTACAGCATCTGTCTTCCCAAGCAATAGTTATATGTGCTGAGGTCCTGCTTTCCACAAACTGGCTGGACATCTTCCCACTGATGGGAAGTTGTGGATTAATTTCTCTTTTCCCTTTTGTTGCCCATGCAGCTTTTGCTTTTGCTTTTAAACTGTCATTCTCTTGATCCATGAGACTTTTCATCTTCATTCTATTTTTCTCCCCATCCTCCTGGAGAGGCGTGTGAGGAAGAGGCTGAGTCAGTGTGTGGATGCTGACTAGGGTGCCCACTAGAGCACCAATACCAGACAGGCCTCATGTGAGGGTATTTATGTTGGACTCTGTTTCTCTCCGTACAGACAACAGCACAGCAATTCTGGGCATGTTATAAACCTGAAACACGGGTGCCTCCAGTTTAAGGTCAAATATGTATTTAATAACTCTGAAATTCAGCAGTCCTTTGTTTTGGCCTTAAGATATAATTTATGAATCAAAATGCAATACTCAAAGCTCACCTTTCTTTTTGGACCCAATTCTAACTGGATGATCTTGCACATTTGTCCTACAAGGTACAAGCCTCGGGGCACTTTAACAGTAAAAACAAGGTCAGCTTTATGCTGGTGGAGGATGAAGCAAGGTCTATGGAGAATGATGAAATATCCAGGCTTTGTGCTTCCCTCAGCTCTTCTTCAAGAGAGATGGAAGGATTTTGTCCTTGTTTATATTTGAATGAAATATGATTGCCAATGGTTTGAAACATTGATGGAGGTGGAAGCTTGATAGAGTCAAAGTTATTCAAGATAATAAAACAGAAAAAAAAGAGATGGTACAAAAATAAGAGTTAAGGGAGAGAGAGAAACAGAAGTCTTGTAAATGGAAAGGTAGCTTGCTTTGTTTTGCTGGTTGTTTTTTTTCCCAATTTATCTTTTTTTTCTCTCTCCACTAAGTCCTATCTTTTTGCTCTGAACTTTGAGCTAATTTTCCCAATACCTCATTTATGTTGAGTTTTATAGCTTCCTTTTTTTTTAAAAAAAATCAAAACTGGCAAATACCAGTCATTTGGCTCTGGTTTTAGAATGCATCCCACTCTCAGAATCTGCCTGAGTTACCTCTCTCTATGCTTTCTTACAGTCTTTATTTTGTTGATTTTTTTACGGTCTATTCCTTTTCCTTTAATGGGATATAGTTGTATCTTGCAAAGCATTTTTGTCACCCCTTGTGGTCAAGCTTAAGCTCTGTTCTCCAAACTAAACTTTTTCACATATGCTTTTTATTTGTTTATTTCCTTGGTGAGGAAATCTACTACCATTCCAAGTTGAGTACTGCAAGAAAGCAATCTGTTTTCCTGGATTAGAGCCCAACGTATTTTATATCAATTATTAGTATAAAAAGGCTGTATTATATTACCATTTATAGGTAATTAAGTGATGAAGAATCCATGCGCTTCTACAATGGTACTTGTGCAAAGGTTAAAAGTCTTTTTTGTTGCAGGTATGCTACTGTTTTTCTTTGTTTTGATTGACAACTTTGAACTATCTCCCTGTTCCATCTTTGTAACATACAATCTTTTTGTTATTGCATACAGGAGGCACACTGATTATTAGAAATAAGTATATGAGGAGTAGTAGTCCTTTTAATTGTTTCATTAAAAGTTAAAGGTTTCTTTTTAATATTCTCTCTGTTTCTGTTGCAAGTAATTAGTCTTGTTCATGCCTTTCTACGGCTAATTATTTAGCATCATAATAGTTTTCAATCTGCTGCTTTTCCAGTTTGTGTTCAGAAGTGATAAAAAACCAAACTCCTTCATAAATGGTAAAACCTTAAGATGTATGTTTGAAAAAGCTCTATTTGTCTTAATATATAAATATATGTTTACATTTTTAATTTCATTTTTGCTAAATCATATTCTATAATGAAAGACTCCAGTGTCTGGAAAAATTCAAGTATAATATTGTGTAAGTAATTGAAAGGTCAGGTTGAACTTTATCTTCCTCTTCAGCAAACAACAACCTGAGAAGTTTATGTCAAAATGCTTCTAGGATTTACTAGTTTACATGCTTATTATTGCATGTCATTGTGCTGTGAAAGTGTGGGCTGTGTATCATGTGAAAGTTTACACAGCTGCTGTGTAAACTTTAAGGGATTATTTTTCAGTAACTAGGTTTTGTTTCCCCTCCAGCATTCTTAGAACTGCCACATATGAAAGTTAATGTAATTTCAGATACTTAACAAATATAAATTTGGGAGGATTTTGAAAAAAAATATTTTTTTTTCCTCCCTCAATATAAAGAACTAAAATTTCCAACTACCAGAAAGGAAAATAAAGAGTGATTTCTTGATTGTAAGTTTTATCTCTAAATACTCTGCATGCATTTCCCCTTCCCTGCAAAATATATTTTTACAAAATCTGTGAAGAAAGTTAGATTCACATAATTTTAGTTCAAATCTTTTTTAATTTCCCTGTATACTTCCAAACTTTCCTTCCTTTATATTTTGTTTTGTTACTTATGGAAATATTGTTTCCCATTTGTAGGTGGGAAGTTGTATGCTTTTAAACTTTTTTTTTTCTCAGAGTTCTATTACTGATATTTGAAGTAATACTCTTATTTTTTGTTTACTGTTTACTTGCTGCCAGAAAAAGAAAGGAAATGTACTGTATCCCAGGTTTGATCTGGGGATTGAGCTCAAGTGGAAGCTGGCTTTGAAGAGCTGTCAGATGGTAGAAAAAATTCTTAGTTATATCAAACAAAAAATGTACTGTGTTTGTGGGAAAATTATTCCTGGAAAATGGTTAACGAGCTTATTATGGTTAACAGGCATATTCTGGTCATCTAGGTGGAAGAATGGACTTGTATAGATCCTTTGAATCCTTCTGTTAATACCCAAATGTTTGCTGATCTACTGCTCACCCAATACTAACTCTCTGTCAGGAACAGAATGATTTGCATACATGGTATAAATGGATTAGTACCCATACTACACTCAGAAACATTCAGTGAAAACTAAACGAAGTTAATAAATGTGACAAGTACTTAAATTAAATGAAAATTAAGTTTTATAAATACTGAGCACAAAGATAGTGTTTACATTAAAAATAATGTGTACCATATACATCCTCTTTTGTAATATATGCTTGTAGTACCTAGGCCAAAACTCTGGTTCATTCTGCATGTCATATTCTCCTATGACAGTATTACTAGTTAACTGTCCACATGTTGATGTAAAATACATCTAACCATATCAGCACACACCAGCTTCAGACCACCTCTAAGAACATACCAGACTCATGTTGTATTTCGGAATAAGCCCTATTATTTGGTTTCATAGCTAGTTATCAATACACTGTATTATTTAGATCCTAGTTTCAAATCCTGCTCTTCTACAACAATAATTTTTGCTGTACTAACCTAAAAATCATAAGTGATTAGCACCGTGGTATCAGGAACATTTACTGTGTTACATTTCTAATTTATTAAAAATAAATCTTTTGTCACTATTCGTTGACATTTAAAGTTATTACCGTCACTCTTATGCAACATTGACCTCACTTATTTCTTTTGTGCTTCTTCCAAGTCACAATCACATTGTGTTGCATTTGTCTGACCAGATAGCGAACTTCACTGTTTCCTATTTTCCTTCACTGCACACCCCAGAGTTTATTGGTTAACGAGCCTTCTGGTACAGAAATTTCTTCTTATCTGCCTTATGTTATCTAATTCTTTTGCTTTTCACAATCCCAATACTAAATTTTCTTCTCTGCCTTTTCATCAGGCCATACCTCCTACTGTACTGTCCTGCTTGCCTAGATTCTCAGCATGCTTACATAAGCTGAAGTGATCAAGTAAGTACGATTTTCAAGGTCAGGACATGTAAATATGCAGAGAGTTAAAACTATCCCAAACACTAAGTCAGCTTTACATTTTGAGGGAATCAAACTTTTGCACATCTGTCACTTGGAATAGAAGCACAATTATCACCATCTTGGATAACACACTGAGAATTTCACTGAAAAGTTGTAGAGCTAAAATGACAATCTGTTACAGCTGATAATCCTCACTACTCATGATGTCTCATACTATCCATCAACAAGCCAAAGATAAGATGGAGTGTACAATCAAAAAGACAGGAAATACTGAGTTTCAGCCTGTTATAGAAGAAATTGCAGGAAGCTCTCCATGACACAATCTGAAACTTTTAGTCTTGTGATTGGTTAAACAATTTTTGGTACTTAGACAACATAAAAATTTCAGCAGCAGTCTGGCAACATATTCTTTGTGGTGTGCTTGTCCAAGTAGCATTTTAAAAACTTTTTCAGTACTGTGATGCCAAATCTGCATAACGTATGGTTTCCCCTTTATTCCCTGTATCCTTTGAGAATGTAAACTTTTTAGCTATTTCCAGAAAGTGCCTGAACAATGAAGAATGTTTGGAATGTAATTATGTTTGTGAATTGGTCTCAGTGGAAAATTATTTATAATGACTTTTAAACAAAAAATACTTTCAAAACTGGAGAGGGGTATGCACATGGGAGCAAATGAGCTAGCAAAGTCTTACAGGAAATGAAAACAGCAAGCCAGTATATTTCTGTATTTAAGTTTTTTGGGACTGTACTGATATGCATAGCCAAGAGGATAACTATTTTTTATTGGATTATGCTTGCAGTCTGAAAATGTATATATGGTAGAGCTGAAGAAAAAGGAAGGCACAAGCTACCTTCTCACAGCTTATCTCCTGCTAAACAGAAAAATACCCTATCAACCTCTGACCAAAAGACCATAGGAAATGTTCACACTCCTGAGAGGTAAAGAAGTTGAACAGGAGATAAGAAGAAGGCAGGACTAGGGGTCTTCAGTTTCCTTACTAACTCTAACAGTCTCTGCACTGACTAAGATAAATTACTAGGAACAGAAGATAAAGCAGGCAACCCTGGAAGGCACTGATATTGAAGAAACAAGTACTACGTTGGGAGCCCAAGACCAGGTGAACTGATAGTTGCTTCCAGGATAAAATTATTCTAAATTAGAAGGGATAAATTCTCAAATGAGGAGACTTATGTCAGTTCAAACAGTGTGTACCGGTATTTGCTTATCAATTGTGTTCTGAATTGGGAAGACGATGCATTCTGTTTATGTATCCAAGATCTGATGCAGCCTGCAGCTCTCGGTTTCTCTTCAGCATCATGTTTTAGGATGTATCTCCAATGCAATGTCTCCAGTTCATGCAGATGTACCTCACCTAGCTGTGGATATCACAGCACAGTGTTCAGCACAGAATGCAAAAATCTGCCCCAAAACATGGGTAAAAATCCTGGCTATGAGGCTGCCCAGAGCTACACTGCAACTATGGCATTGGGTAGCAATACCCAAACTAGTTCAAAGTTGTCTGGGGGTAACTGCAGTCGCTGCAGCATGAGTGTTAAGGTTAAGTTAAGGTTAAGTTAAGGTTAACTTCATCCTCAAGCAAATAGAGAAACAATATTGACACAGAAGTGATATATCCAAGGGGTGTTGCAAGGTTAGCTTGTGCTTTGAACATCCATGCAAATGCGAAACACTATAGTGATTCTCCCACAGGAATGATGAGGCCTGAGGAATGATTATCTTTCTCTGATGGAGTGAAATCTTGCACTGTCCTCATTCTAAGTCGGCTTACACGTTACAAAGAGAGACTTTGGGAGCTGATATTCAAAGATACAGAAGAATTCCTTTGAAATTACCCTTCTTTCATTCGAACAGCACTTCTTACCTATTTTGTTTTGTAAAGTAGCCTTCCCTTTCAAGAAGTTTTCTTTGTTCATGTAGCTCCTACTCAATAGTTAAAAATCATCTCTGAATGCATTTCCAGCTGAAGGTTTGCTCCAATAATGTAACTGGCACTGACTGTTACCATAGTGATTCCTCTAGGGCTGTAACACATTAACAAAAGAAAGCAAAAAAAAACCCCTACTGCTAAGCATAACTAGCTCCCAGATCTTGAACATCTGATGATGTTTGTGTGACAAAATGCAACTTCCTGCTGGGAATTCAAACGTACAACTGTACATTTCACATGTATGCACAAGCATCCAGAGAGAGTGCCACTAACCACCTTGAACATCAGAGCAAGGTTGATGCTTTCCATAAGAAGTGAAAAAAAAATTTTTTTAAAGGAGCAAGAATATTGTAAAATTTATTTTCTCTACTTTTTTGAACCAATCTGTGTGGCTTTCCAGTGCTCACACACAACAGATAGGCTGAATTTTAAACTCCGCTATCTGTAAACTCTTCCCTTGTTTTTCTTGAATATTCTGAGGGTCTCTAAATGACTGTGGCAAGATTGAATGTAGTAATGTGGGAGTCTTTGGAATAATTTTTCTTATTTGTACAAGAATCGAACCAGACAAATGAGATTGTTTATGCTGCACTTTCCTTTAAGCTGTAACAGGTGCATAACATGAACCCTAACGCAGCATCCCTAATTAATGAGACTGTAGTTGTCTTTTAATAGTGCCCTTTTGACACCAAAACATTTTAATTGGAGACAAGAAGAGAGAAGACCAGAATCACCTAGTTAGTGAAGCGGTACAAGGGACAAATTGGCCAAATTCTAATTTTCTGCTGAACAGGCGTAATTTACAACCAGCTTGGATTTGAGGTTTAATGTGTATTTATGATCCTGCTATATCTTACTAGAAACATTTTTGGTAAAATATGGAAGCTTCAGAGTTTTCCTAAATGTATAATGATCATAAGCACTACTTTCTGTCCCAATGTACTGGTGTCTTTTAAACGTACCTTGTCTTAGAATGTGGTCATATGCAAACCAAGATAGTGGTATGAACCATTACTGGCAAAAATGGAACAAGGAATACCCTTTGCAAGTGCTTCTTGAATGTGAGAATGTTAAGGTGCTGCAGGTTTATGTCATCATATGTAATGTATAGGCAAGAACTGAAACAAGACTTTTAAAATTAACTGATGTTCTATGAATACAGGAGTATTGTTTACTGTCTGCAAAAGCCTGTAATATATCCTCCATCAAGAGTTTTCAAAGCCTACATGCAAGGTAAAAGATCACAGGCAGCTCTGCACAGAGAGGCTCACAGGTACAAAAAATTATGCTAGTTCTTTTGAAAAGACACACCGTGACAATTAGATTCAGGGTAATCTTTTAGGAAAGTGGAGAGGGAGTTATCCTGGAGATGCTCTGAGACTGAAAATAACATACTTTTCTTATACATACTGCCTTTGTGATCAAATTTGTACTCCTTGTAATTTTAAATGTCTGGTATTTTACATGAGATTACAGACACCCAAATTGTCCATGAATGAAAAACAAAAGAAGACCTGATCCCTTGTACAGAATGTGATAACTTTCTAAATACGCATCTGTCAATGGAAAAATAAGTTTTTTAAAGTTAAACTATGACTAAATGCCATATGTTATCATCTGATTTTTAAAAATCCTAATAGAACCCAGGCCTGTAGCATAAAATCACATAGACAACTGTGAAATAAGAAATTATTTAGGATTCTGACAATGCAACTAATCCACAAACTAAAATTACAATTGACTCAAAATAACTCCACTACTGAGTACCTCCTGCATATGAACCCTTCCCTACCCTACCTCTCAGATATTTTCCATTCCTAATCTTTCTTTCCGGTGGCCTGTCAGATCCTCCTTGCCCTGTTTCATATTAGCAAGTTTTAAAAGGCAGTGACCTTTTAAAATAGAAGTGGAACATTTTTCCAGGAAAATAATTTTCATTTTTTGTAAGAGATGTTTATTCTTACCCATGACATGGACTTACACTGTTCAAGATACAATTAACAAATAATAATAAACAAATGAGCATTATTACTATAATAATATGGTAGAGTTACTACAAGGAAGGGAAGTATCACACAAACATGATGACTCCAGAACCAGTCAAGGTTTACTTACCAATAAAGCAAAGTCTTACTTTAATCTGATATTTAAGGTCAGCTGATGCATGCAAGTGACTTAACACTCTTTTTTCTTCTGACTTGGAAAGCATTAATAATGACACTTGGCTTGTAATTCTTTATTATAAGACACTCAGCAAAGTGATATTAAGAAGTTAATAAATCAAAGTAAAATATTGCCAAGTTCAACATCTGGAAAAGGTAGAGTAAACTACTCAGACAAAAATTCATTCATATGGATGAAGACAGTGGGCAGAGGAAATATTTCTAGGTGGCCTATAGGAAAGATGGGGAGAAACCCTTCAGCGTGGCATGTTGCGATAGGACAAGGAGTAATGGTTTTAAAATAGAAGGAGGTAGATTCAGATTAGACATTAGGAAAAATTTTCTTACAATGAGGGTGGTGGAAAACTAGAACAGATTGCCCAGAGAAGTGGTGGATGCCTCATCCTTGAAAACATTCAAGGCCAGGTTGGATGAGGCTCTGAGCAACCTGATCTAGATTAAGATGTCCCTGCTCCTTGCAGGGAGCTGGACTAGATGACCTTTAAAGGTCCCTTTGAACCCTAACTGTTCTATGATTATCAAGCATTTCCTAACTAGGAATGTCACACTGGTCTTTGTTGCCTCTTAAACTTCACAGTTCTTGGCAGACTTGCCAAAATCTAAATGTCCTGATATTTTTACATTAACCTATATGCCCTGCATATCATGTACAGATCGCAGAATCTTGCAGAATTCCATGCCATAAAGAGAAGATGAAAACTTGTATCAGTCAAACCCTCTGCACGTACATAAACAAGTTGGAGGTCACAAGTTCAAAGCTTTCACATCCATTCAAAAAGGGATTGAACAAGTTCAGGCTCTGCTGAAATTTTCGGAAGTAACAGAGAATATTAGGACTACATAGTGTAAAACTAATGCAAAACAAACTGCTGAATACTTTCTATTCAAAGTTGCAAACATGACTTTACACTCAAGCTGAGACCAAAACCAAGGTGTCATTCAATGTGAATTTGAGCAGCTTACAAGAAGATTTTGAGCACCAAATTAGGAGGAACTGCAACTCAGTCTCAGTTCTAGAAGACAGAGCTTTGTGTTTTTATTTGCCCCCTTTCCTCCTGTATCCTTTGCACAAATGCCTCAAAACTCCTTCTGTTTCTTTGGCTTCTACAAATATTACATTCAACTTCCACTGCCTCCTTTATTGGATTGTGGTGTTTTTCAGGTTACTCAAGTAATTCTGACACAAATAATCTTGCTGATATCTCCTTTCTCTGTTTCTCTCACATAGTCTACCCCAGATTAAAAATCTCTGTTTATACAGATGTAAATCCTAGTTTCTAGCCTTCTTCGTGTTTTCTGTCAAGAGCTTAGGTTAACCCGGAATGGAACACAGAGTTATGAACTGAGTTTGTTCCTACAGTGTTAGGGTAGGCAGCCTGGCATAGCTTTAAGAGGAAAAATAACAAGATCTAGGCTAGTTATAGGGTAAGTAAGTAATGATTTATTTTGTGAAGGCATATACAAAGTGGAAAATTCTACACTTATCTCCTGTATATTTTTTTGTTTGCTCACTTCTGATCGGTATCCATAAATAATGTGTGTACGTTAATAAAGACCTCTTGAAATCTTCATTTTTCAATATTTCTTAATGATTGTCACATTCTGTGGTTCAATCAGATCTGTCATGATCACAAACTACAATGTACCTTCTTAGTATTCCCTACAAAATTTTATGAGTAATTTCTGTTTTCCATCTACTCCAAACCGACTCCTTCACAAATTCTCTCTCTTACTTCATGAATCTATTACATTGCTCTTTGGTCTGTTTTCCTCTGTGTTAGAATATAAGCTGTTACGGCCATAGGCTGTATAGGTTCATAACACAGAAATTTAATATATGTTTTTGCATAAGTTTAGTATTGTTTCTAAACTAAATAAGATTATTGAGTTTGATCTCTCTCACAAGACAAGTCTCTCCTGGGTAAGACAACATTTCCCATAATTAGTGCACACAATTTGAATGTTTAAGTGTTGCAGTACAGATGAAGTTGCAATACCTGCACACAGGAAGCTACCAGGAGAAAACATTCCACAACATCGTACCATATCTGTACCTCCCAAACCAGAAAGGTTAACCTGAAAAGCTAAACAACAAGAAAAGTATCCTACTAAGAAAGATGTGAAACTATTATCAACATTTCCTAAAATGCTAAATACATTTTCAAATACGAATTACCCTTTTTTAGGCTGAGATTACTTCTTTTAGTCTGACAACATCAACGACAAACATAGACTGAATAAAATCTTATTTTTCAAACATAATGTTATATTTTAAACATATTATGTAAAATGTGAAGATAATTATACCCGAAACAGGTATAACAGGCATCTGGACAAGCTTGAGAAGTCCGCCCATGAGAACCTCATGACGTTCAATAAGACCAAGCTCAAGGTCTTGCACCTGGCTTGAGGCAACCCCTAATATCAATACCAGTTGGAGGATGAAGGGATTGAGTGCAGCCCTGAGGAGAAGGACTTGGGGGTACTGGTGAATGAAAAGCTGGACATGAGCTGTCAATGTGTGCTCACAGTCCGGAAAGCCAATCTCATCCTGGGCTGCATCAAAAGAAGCATGGCCAGCAGGTTGATGGAAGTGATTCTGCCCCTCTACTATTCTCTCCTGCGACCCCACCTGCAGTACTGTGTCCAGCTCTGGAGCCCCCAAAATAAGAAGGACATGGACCAGTTGGAGAGGGTCCAGAGGAGGGCCACGAAGAGGGCTGGAGCACCTTTCCTATGAAGACAGGCTGAAAGAGTTGGGGCTGTTCAGCCTGGAGAAGAGGAGGCTCCAGGGAGACCTTATTGCGGCCTTTCAATACTTAAAGGGGGCCTATAAGAAAGACAGGGACAAATTTTTTAGCAGAGCTTGTAGTAATAGGACAACTGGTAATGGTTTGAATAAAAGAGGGTAGACTTAGACCAGATATATGGAAGAAATTTTTTACAATGTGGGTGGTGAAGCACTGAAACAGGTTGCCCAGAGAGGTGGAAGATGCCCCATCCCTGGAGACGTTCAAGGTCAGGCTGGACGGGGCTCTGAGCAGCCTGTTGCTTGCAGGGGAGTTGAACTAGATGACCTTTAGAGGTCCCTTCCAACCCAAACCATTCTATGATTCTAGGATTCTATTAAACAGGTGCCAGACTATAGCCTACATCACTGCAGTCTGTTCGTTAGTATTCATAATAACTTTTTCAAGAAACATTACAGAGTTTAACATTTTGCACCATGTCCCTCATGTAACTGCAAAATCTATTGCATTTAAACAGCTCTTGTGACTTGCATAACTGGCATGGCTGAAGAGTGTACTTTAAGATGAGATGGGGAAAAAGTAACAGCTAATAATCCAGATCCTTTAAAAGAGAGCAGCAAGAGAAGAACTGGCTCTGTAGTAGATTAGGATTGCCTTACTCCATTATTTTTGAGTCTGTGTAATGACAAACATGAAAGAGAAGAGGAAATGGCCAGCAATTAGATTGTGAGCCTTGGCTTTGATTTAGATGGCTAAGAGAGGTCCCTCATAAACTGCAAACTGACCTCAAGGGTTAAATTAAGGAATGCTAGAACTTCTCACTCAATTCACTTTCTGCACATCTAGTAAGAAAGTCTGTGCATGTAGTCTTTTTTTTTTTTTTTTTT